>VDFB02376557.1:0-83753 GCA_007258455.2 Sequoia sempervirens
TATTCCTATTAACATAGTTACTTTATTAACACTCTATATTCTTAAACATCCTATTTTGTTATTCATCTTTGTTTTCATGTTTTAAGGTGTACTTCCATTATCGTGAGACCAAAAGAACAACAATATATATATATATATATATATATATATATATATATATATATTAATTCATATAAAAAAAAGTAAATATAAAAATGACATGCTTATTAATTCTATTTAATCTAGGCAAACCTTGAGAATATCTTGGTAGTGTGGTCAGTAGGTTTTGGTGTGTTGTTCTATGTATGGTATTTACATATAAATGTTGTTTATGTACTATCTAGTAAACCTTCTCCTTTGATAAAGTGAGGGAGTCTTTCAAGAGGGATTACATAACATAATTCCATATTGTCATCATCTCCAAGAGGTGTGCATCAAGGTCCTCAATTGAGACATGGTTTCCTTGGTTGGGAATGTCTTGCACATGTAATTCAATGAGTGATTCCCATTTACTCTTTCTACCCATTTTGAATACAATTAATCTTGTTAAAAATTGTATAAAAAAATATTTCAATTTTTTATTCACTCCACAATATAATTTTATTTCATGTATATATAGGTAAGCTATATTATTTCACCAAATATAGTAGCATTAGCTCAACAAAAAGGAAATTCCATATATTACCCAATAAGTCCAAAAAATGGTTTATTGAATTATAGATGTTATGTTTTGCATTAACTAAATATACACTACCTACTATGAGGATAACTAAAAACAATACAATAAGTTTCCAATACATCCTAGTGGTCCTCTTACACTACATATCTCTAATAGAGGTACATCTACAAGAAATATAATATAAAATTTATATATGTGAAGTTTGATATAATATTTGTTACAATAAATGTGTGATATGTTTTTCATTCTTCTTCGCACTTGTTTCTTTATTCACTAATTGTAAAGAATGTTGGGAATAGGATGCCATTTAATTGCAATCCTAAACATTATTTATTTCGTGTAACTCCCAAGTCCTTGGAAAGTGTTTTCAAACATTAGGATTAGAAATAGATTATTTTTGAATGAAATAATCATGTTAATTGACATTTGTAATTAATTCTAAATGTTAGGAGCATGTGAGGGTGTCCAAGATGAGTTCCTAAATAATAGGACATGGGGCACCCACATGGAAGGTGACACTCACCTTGAGTTAAGTTAACTATTTGGAGTAAGAGATAACACTTTTGCAATGCATGCAAAGATCCTAGGAGTTAGGGTTTGATGTTTACATGGATGAAGTTCAGTTTAGTTCAGTTCGTTTTAGTTTAGTTTAGTTCGGTTTAGCTTAGTTCGGTTTAGTTTAGTTTAGTTTAGTTCAGTTATGGTTCAATTATCTTTAGTTAGTTTTAGTTGAATGCTAGTTGACTTCAATTAACTTGGAATGCATGACTAATGACTTGAGTTGCATTGCAGATAATAGGGACTACCTTCAATTAATGGGGGATGACCATTCTTGCATGAATGGTGGAGAAAAATGTTTCAGTTAACAAAGAATGACTTGGACCCACCTTGGCCGCCCAAGTTTGCTTCTTGGAATTAACTCCTTTTCATGCTTTAAGATATTTTAGAAGGCTTAGTTAAGTGGGCCCATTCTTGGGCACCTACTTTGAGGATAAGATTTGAAGATATCTTCAAAATAAAGGTTGAGTTGTGACTTCAATTTGGGACACCCAAATGGATGAATGAGTTGATTTGACATTGTTCTTCACAGTAGAACTCTAGTTGCAAGAGATAGGCATAGGTTTTTGGTGATAATATTTGAGATTTGTAATTGTAACTCTTTGGAGTTTACAAGGTTGATTATTTCCTATTTATCTCAAGCAAGTTGAAGAGAGTTTGTATTAGTTTTTATTGCAGGTTGTGAAGAAGATTTGTTGAAGGAAAAAGAAGCATCTCAAGCAAGGATTGGAATTATTGTAATCTTATTCTAATATTAAATAATCCATTGATTCTTGGTGGAGTTTTTTCCCGAAAGGGTTTCTCCTTGATATATGTTGTGTATAGATTCTATTCTTTTGTCTAATTCTTCTACAACCTTTTGTCTTCATTCTACAAATGATAAAATTAATTAATCAAATTAATCACCCACAAAGAATCTATAACAAAGAATGCATATTTAGATCAACTATCATAAATTTTTACAAAGTATTAAGCAACATAAACACATCAATTTTCAACAAAGAATAGGTGTATACATTAATATACATAGAGAAGAGAGATAGAGTGTCAATTGAATCAAATTATTTTACATCCACTTCACAATTATCTCATGACAATTGAGGATGAGTTAGGAATTTTGGTTCTTTCCATTTGAGTTAGGAATTGAGGATGAGTTAGGAACTTTGGTTTATTTATTTATAATTGTAAATATAGTATACTAAGGTTCTTATTGAGGACAAAATTATCCTTACAACTTTAAAGATTCTCAATGCTTTTGTAAATACCACCAATCCCTAATTTAGATTTATGTAAGTATCCTAATTTGTGTCCATCTACATGTAATGTGCATTCTTGTTTTATTTTGACAATTTATTTATTTCTATTGAATAAATAGTATCCTAATTTGTGTACATATAAATGTAATGTACTTTCTTTGTTTTGTTGTGACAATTTATTTATTTCTATTAAATCTATATAATAAATATGTAATATGTAATATAATTAAACTACAAAGATGTCAAACATGCACTATACTTAAAATCACTTATTAAATCACATTAAATTGTCTATATATTACATCTACATATAACTATCATGAAAATGGTCCTAGACCTAAGTTTTTCTACTAGATCTAGTTTACCATCTAGTTGATATTTGATTTAAAGTTTAAAAAGATATTATGTAATGATTTTAAAGTGTAGTAAATTGAAACTCATATTGGGATTTATGTCTATTTTAAAACATTGATAGATATCATGAGCCTAAGATTTTATATAAATCTAGCTACCACCTGACATAACTCTAGGGCTATGAAAGGTTAAGTCAATGATAATAAGGAAATTAATAAATTATGGCTCTATAATTGAATAGATTTATAAGAATGGGCATGAATGCTTATATTACATAAAAAAATCTATAATTTAAGTTTATTGCATTATCATATAAAATCTAAGTTTCTCCATGAACTTGACTACTTATATTACATCGATACACCAAAAGGTTTTAAGTTTGTTTTAACAAGAAAATCTCTTAAAGCCCAATGAACACATGTTGTCACTAGAAGTAGTTTGCATGTAGTTAAAGCTTGGTAAAATTGTAGCTTGTGGTGACTTTTAAACCCTTTATTTCTTAGGTTAATTCTTGACCATTGATTATAGAAGACCCTTAGAACTATATTTGATTTGAGATGTAGATTAGGTTTTGAAATTTTTCTATGAGGAAGGTCTCCAACATGATAAGAATGCTGAAAGAACTTTTTCTTGTGAGCTACCTTGTTCCAAGTAAAGTTTAGGATTTCCATGGTTCTTAAAAGATGTGTTTCTAGGTTTTGTATGTTTCTCTTGACATATTAACAAAATTTAGTAATCAAATTATGAGCTCCTCCAACCTAAAGATAAAATATCAAATTTGAAATTAGGACTAAAATTTAAAAATGAGGCATTAGATGTGTAATTAATTTAAAGTCTAAAGCTAAATATAATATGACTATTAGAATTTGATACATTTTATTTTGTGGTTACAAATACATGACACTTTAAGAATATTTAAGAATATTAATTATCAAAGAAAAAGTTTGAGGAACTAGAGAAATTCAAAATGAAGATGTTGCAAAAGAATGATTATTTGCTATTATTGAAATGCTTAAATAGTAGCTTTAAAAAGGCTTGATAATCACATATTGAAATGTTTTGTATTTATTATGAGACTGATTGATTTGTTGTAATTGAAAAACATATATTGTTAAAGACTAAATAAGTACATCATAGAGATTGAAGAATAATCATAATACATAATTTTATGAAATCAAGATAGTCAAGGCTTCTAATTTTTTATTCGAACAAATGCAATGGGAGACTTTGATCCTATTGATATAATCGAACTAGGAGAATATTTGATGTTTTTAAAAAAGGATCATGGAAGTTCAACCTTCTATATGGAAGACATTGATTATAAAGTAGTGCAAAACTTGATAAATTGGCAAAACCTATTTCTTGAATACTTAGTGTCTTGAACACATACAAGCACTATTTTAGAAGCTATGATCAAAATTTTTGACTTGTGAAGGGGAGTCTTTAAAAAAAACTTGGACGTATGAAAGTGTCAAAAAAAATGCAAAATGAACTAATAATCCTCCCATAATGAAAAAGATGAATAAATATAGAAATCCTTTCACAAAGAAAGTAACTACTAGGAAGAATGATTTTCATGGTAAAATATTTGATTGGGCATGTAGAAGGATTGCTGATGAAGCATTAATGTGCTCAAGCATAATAAAAAGAGAGATTAAAAAAAGCTAGAGGAAACATGTGAATGTTAGAATATATTTTATTTGATATCTATGTTAGAAATATATATTAATCTTCAGTCAAACTTTTTCCACCTACCCCCATGTAAGATTTTTGTAGCCTGCTTGACTTGCCAGCATTTACTTTGGTAGGTGAATTTAAATTTTGAATTTAAGTGTTGATTCTGAGCTTGCAACACAAGACAAGCAGATAGGAATGTAACAGTTGGTTTTAGAGTTGGTTTTTTTTTTTTGTATTGAAGTTGAACCTGCAACAGTAGAAGGAATGTTCAGCTAAGAACAAGGAGACAATAGAAAGTGCAAAAGGGAATGGTTATCAGACACAACAACTTAACAATAGCATATTCAACACTACAATAAGCAATAGTATAGGTATGTGTGCAACACTATTGTATTGGACATTTGTCCTTGAATAGTTTAAGTTTTATTTTGGTGTGTAAAATAGAGAATATACTCTGAGTTTTTTGTAATTTTCGAAGAAATGGAATAATATGAAAATGAATGCATGAATATTAATTTTTTGTGTGTCATATTTTATTGTCTTTGTATTGTCTTGTATATTTTTCTTGTTTTGTCCTTCATTCTATCACAACACAACATTTGTGTTTTGTATTGTTGCACCCTTACCTACCAACAAGTGGTATTAGAGCCCTGGTTTTCTGGGTAGTTAGTTTATTGTGGGTGTGTATGGTTAAGCCCTAGGTTATCTAAGCATTAGTAAATCTACTTAAGTTTGAAGAAGAATGGTAGGTGGTGAGAGAAAAGGTTGGTAGCAACCACCAAAATTTGATGGGTAGAACTATGACATTTGGGCTAAGAAGATGAAGACCATCTTGGTTGCTAGTGACCTATGGGAGTTGGTCATCAATGGGTTCAATGATATCATAGACCCAATTCAGCCTATGCAACCCTTTAAAATCCTGAGAAGAAATAGTTGAAAGAAATAGGATGAAAGATGCAAAAGCCCTTAGTTTGGTTGAGGTGGCCTTGAATAAGGCTATTTTCCCATGTATTGCAACATCAAACTATTCAAAAAAAGCTTGGAAAATACTACAAAATAGCTATAAGGGGACAAATAAAGTCAAATTAGTAAAGTTGTAGTTACTAAGAAGAGATTTTGAGTGAAGGATAGTGAGTCCATTTCAGATTTTCACACTAAGGTTTCAAGTTTGATAAATTAACTAAGAATAAATGGAGAAACAATGGAAGAACAAATGATTATTGAGAAAATCCTAAGAAGGATTCCTACTAGCTTTGATCATATAGTCATTGTCATTGAAGAGGCAAAGGATTTGTCCAAGATGATTGTAGATGAGTTGATGGGCTCACTACAAACCCATGAGAAATAGTTGAACAGATATGCTCCTTCCCTAGAGCAAGTCTTCAAAGCTTAGACCAATGGAAGAGGTCAGGGAAGAGGAAGAAATAGCAGAGGAAAAGGTCAAAGAGGCAGAGGAAGAAACAATTTTGGAAGAGAAGACTCTAATATCCAAGAGGAGCCAAGTTGTTCACAGTCAACAAACCAAAACTAGAAGAAGAACATCAATTCAAATTAGAGGTATGATAAGAGCAATGTGTAATGTTATTATTGTCATAAGTATGGCCATTATGCTAGTGAGTGTAGGAAGAAACAACGTGACCATGGGAGTCAAAATGTAAATGTAGCAAATGAGAACAAGGCTGAAAATGAAAACCAATCAAATGTGTTTATAGTTTGCAACCTTGTTGAACGCAGTAGTGATGAAGTTTGGTATTTAGATAGTGGATGCAACAACCACATGAGTTAAAAGCATAAATTTTCCACAATCCATGATAATCAAGTGAGCTATTTCTAGATTAAAACTATATTAATTTTTTGTATCAACGTTTCAAATCATACTCCATGATCCATCATCAGGATGAAATGTAAGCACAAGAGAGAGAGTCATTTCATCTTGATCAATCTCTCTCTCTCTCTCTCTCTCTCTCTCTCTCTTGTGCTTGTATTTCATCCAGATGATGGATCATGGAGTATGATCTGAAACATTGATACAAAAAATTAACGCAGTTTTAATCCAAAAGTAGCTCACTTGATTAACCACATTAGTGGTAACAAAAACTTCTTTGCCTCCATAGACAACAGCATAAAAACATAAATCAAAATGGGAAACAATAAGAAGGTTCTTGTCGTGGGAAAAGGTGTTGTCATCATTCAAACAAAGAATGGTGAGAGGCAACAAATCCAAGATGTCTATTATGCCCCCAACATAAAGCATAATCTATTGAGAATTGGACAAATGGTAAAAAATGGTTACAAAATCCTAATGGAGAATGGGGAGTGCAAGATATTTGAAAAATGAGTCAATAAGAAAGTGATGGCAGCAATGCAAATGACAAGAAATAAAATGTTTCCTCTAAGGATGCATATAGTGTCTACGATGTTCATATCAGAAGAACAACAATCAACAGTGGAAGATCAGTCAGCTTTTAGAATAATCATCAAAGACCCATCCAAACTTTGGCATTTTCTAGTTTAATTTTATTGTCTAGGAAAGGAATGGTTAGAGGGTTACCTTCTATTGTAGAACCAGGTGGAAAATGTGAAGCCTACATTTTAGGAAAGCAACATAGGCAACCCTTTCAATTAGGGTATTCTAGAAGAGCAAGAGCAACACTAGAATTAGTCCACTCATATTTGTGTGGACCCATGAAAACCCCCACCTTAGCTAGAAACACCTACTTCATAACATTCATAGATAATTATAGCAAAAAAAATTGGGTTTATTTCTTGAAAAAAAAATTGGAAGCCTTTAAGAATTTAAATGGTTTAAAACATTAGTAAAAAGTTAAAGTGGAAACTATATCAAAGCCCTTAGAATAGATAGAGGGGGAGAGTACATCTCTAAAGAATTTGTATTTTTTTGTAGGAATGAGAGCATTCACAAACAATTCACAACTAGGTATACCCCACAAAAAAATGGAGTGGATAAAAGGAAAAACAAAACCATTCAAGACATGGTAGCAAGTATGTTGAAAGCAAAATGGTTGTCACACATATTTTGGGGTGAAGTTGTTGCAACCATTGTTTATATATTGAATAGGTGTCCTACAAAGGTTTTTTGTGATAGGATCCCACAAGAGGCTTGGACAAACATCAAGTGGAGTGTTGAACACCTAAGAATCTTTGGGCATGTGGCATATGCATTCATGCCAAAAGAGAAGAGGAAAAAATTTGATGATAAGGGTGAAAAATGCATTTTCATAGGCTATAGTGAAGAGTCAAAAGCCTACAAGTTGTACAATCCCATCACCAAGAAGGTAGTGAATAGCAGGGATGTTGTGTTCATTGAGAATGAAGCATTGGATGGAACGGTGGAAAACAACATGGGTATTTCAATCATAATACCCTTTTATGATGAGGAAGTTCTAGAAAACAACAACTTGGAAAGAGCTCAAGAGAGCAATAGTTCAGGAAAAAAATACTGTAGAGCCTTAAAAAAAAACTCTAGCAGTGTTTAGTAGAACAACTCTGAATAGACATAGCAAAGTAACAACTCCAAAGTATAGTAGAGCAGTAACTTTGATAGACACTAGTATAACAACTCTAGAGATCATAGTAGCAATAGCTCAGAAGGAAATTCAAACCCTACACTTGCATCATTGATGCTATAAAAGACAAAGAGTGTGAGGGAGATTTATGACAACGCACAACATACTATTTTTGATGAAAATTTGGATTTTGCATTATTCCCCTATAGTGATCCAACACATTTTTAGGAAGTAGTAAAAAAAGAGAAATGGTGTAAGGCCATGGATGAAAAGTTGAATGCTATAGAGAGGAATCAAATATGTGAGTTGACTAACTTACCCATGGATAAGCAAGTGATTAGAGTGAAGTGGGTTTACAAGACCAAGTATACAGTGGAGAACAAAATTAAAAGACACAAAGCAAGGCTAGTTGTCAAAGGGTACAAACAATAGCCTGGAATAGACTATGATGAGACTTATGCACTAGTTGCAAGGCTAAAAATAGTTTGGGAAATCATAGCAATTATAGCCTAGGTAACATCATTGGAAAGTGTTTCAAATGGATGTAAAGTCGGCCTTCTTAAATAGAGTGCTAAAAGAAGTAGTGTGTGGAGCATCCACCTAGTTATAAAGTCCTAGGGAAAAAGAACAAAGTATATAGGCTCTGGAAAGCTCTTTATGAGCTGAAAAAAGCACCTCAAGCATGGTACAATAGAATAGACTCTTATTTGTTGAGCAATGGCTTTAGCAAAAGCAGCAATGAGCCTACACTCTACATCAAAGCAATTTAGGGTGATATTTTAATTATTGTTTTGTATGTAGATGATCTGATTTTTACTAGGAATAGTGACAACTTCATTGTTGATTTCAAAGAGGAGATGAAGAATGAGTTTGAGATGACAGGCTTAGGTTTACTAAAGTACTTTCTAGGGATTGAAGTGCAACAAATAGAGCATGGCATATTCATTTCGCAAACTAACTCTATCAAACAAATTTTGAGGAGGTTTAAAATGTAGAATAGTAAACTTGCACCAACACCAACATCAATAGGGCTAAAACTAAGAAAATTGTTGGGAATAGGATGTCATTTAATTGCAATCCTAAAAATATTTCATCTATCTCCTAAGTTTTTGGAAAGTGTTCCCCAACACTAGGATTAGAAAGAGATTAAATTCGAATGAAATGAACATGTAAATTGGCATTTGTGATTACTCCTAAACAATAGGAACATGTGTGGATGCCCAAGAAGAGCTCCTACAAAATAAGAGCACATGAGGCACCCACATGGAAGGTGGAACCCACCTTGCTTAAGTTAACTGTTTGGAGGATTAATAACACTTCAATAATGCATGTTTAGATCCTACAAGTTAGGGATTGATATTAACATGAGTGGAGTTCAGTTTAGTATCAGTTCAATTTAGTTCAATTATGGTTCAATTATCTTTAGTTGCATGTAGTTAGTTTGAGTTGAATGCTAGTTAACTTCAGTTGACTTGAGTTGCATGATAGATAACAGGTGGATACATTCAATTAATTGGGGATGATCAATCATGCATAATGTTTGCATGAATTGGTGGAGAGATATGTTTCAGTTAACTAAGACTGACTTGGACCCAATTTGGGTGTCCAAGTTGGCATATTTAATTTAACACTTTTTGCATGAGAAGATATTTACAAGGCTCAGTTAAGTGGGCCTATTCTTGGGCACCAACTTTGAGCTGATGCTTGCAAGATATTTTCTTGGCCAATGATCGATTAAGTGTTCAGTTTGTGGTGCCTAAACTGAGGAGACTTTGGTTTTGACTTCATATTATAATGTGGAACTCTACTTGCACAATCTAGGCGTAGATTTTTTAGAGGATTTGTATACTCTTGTATTTGATAACTCCTATGAATTTACATACTCATTGATTGTTTATTTATTGTAGAAATTGCTTCAGAGTTTATTACAGGTTGATTTTGTGCATGTGTGAGGGTTTGAAACATGGCATGGGATGTGTGGATTCATGCTTGGTCACATGGAATGCATGGATAGCTTGTGTTGTAAAAAGTGTATGAGAGTTTTGTGTAGGTTATGAAGAAGGATTGTTGAAGGTAAGGAAGCATATCAATCAAGGATTGAGACATTATTCTTGTAATCTTATTTTAAGGTTAAATAATACAAGCACTATTGATTCTATTGGTAGAGTTTTTTCCTGAAAGGGTTTCTCTGCGTATATGTTGTTTATCAGATACAATAGTTTAACAGTAACAACTTCATCATAGCAATAAGCAATAGTATAGGTGTGTGTGCAACACCATTGTATTGAACATTTATTCAAATACTTTAAGTTTTATTTTGATGTGTAAAACATAGAATATACTTTGAATTTTTTGTAGTTTTGGAAGAAAGAGAATATATGAAAATGAATGCATGAATATTAAATTTTTGTGTGTCATATTTTGCTGTGTCATGTTTTGTTGTCTCTACACTTGTGTATTTTTTCTATTATATCATTCATTCTGTCACAACACAGCATCTGTGTTTTGTATTGCTGCACCCCTGCCCGCCAACAATCTAATGATTCCCCATTGGAAAAAAGGTGACAGATAGGATGCATGGCTGAGAAACTGAAAGGAAACAAAATGTTTCATATGGCGATCGTTTTCTTGTTTTCCTTTGAATGTAACGAATGCTATTTGTATGTGCTATACAATATAAATATTATAGATGCTTAAAGACTAGTTCTTTTAAATGGCCAAATTTCTTGATAAGAAGTGAAACTCCCGAATTATTTTCCATTGATGTAAAATTTGAGAAAAAACTATCAAATAGAAAAGAGGCCCAGCGAAATATTGAACTGGAGCAGTTATCTGGCGTTGAACTAGAGTCATCTATAGTTAATTGTCACTTTGTTCCGTCAATTTTTCCCTTTTGACACTGCTGTTGACGGGCAAGCCCAAGGATTAACTGCATTTATGCAATATGCATGGCAGGATGGATGCATCTACGTTTCTACGGGACACAAAACTCGCATAATTGCCTGAAAATTCTGTTGACGGGCAAGCTTGAGGATTAACTGCACTTACGTAATATGCATGGCATAATGGATGCGTCTACGTGGCTGGATTGACACCAACGAAATGGTACAATATAATATTTTTAAAATATATTGTTATATATAACTCAACTTATCTAGTTAAACTGAAGTTTTCTGACATCAGTTTTTGTCAGGAAGAAGGAGTGAAGTAGTCATATGAAAGCTTGAGTTCTGTATACGTGAGCTTCACTATAAGAATTTAGTTTAGTTTAAAAGCTTCCAACTATCTTTAGATTTTCACTAAGAATCCTTTCACTTAAAAATCTTTCAAGAATTCTTTATCCCTTAAAAATCTTCTTTCACACAATGTTAAGATTACATTCAGGTGGTTCATTCCAAGAAGACTCTGCGTTTCTTTTCAAGAATCTTTTATCCCTTAAAAAATCTTTATTCAGACAATGTTAAAGATTACATTCAGGTGGTTCACTCCAAGAAGACACTGCGTTTCTTTTCAAGAATCCTTTATCCCTTAAAAAATCTTCATTCAGACAATATTAAGATTACATTCAGCTGGTTCATTCCAAGAAGACTCTGCGTTTCTTCGTTCGTTCCAGGAAGACTATGCGTTTCTTCGTTCATTCTGCTCTGAAGAAAATTTACTCAAGAACCAAAGACGCCCTGCTATTTCCAGGTGAGTCTATTTCATCTACGCTACCTCTGCACTCTCTCTTACACTGCCACTGCTATTTCAAAAGAAAAAACGATATAAGAAATTATTCTGGCTGCCATTTTTATGATTTGTTTCATTAGTTTAATTATTTCAATTGGTTTTCCATATTACAGCTTATCAAATCTCTTTTCCAATTTCTCACTGGATTGATGTGTTTTTTGTTTTTTGGCTGCCATTTTTATGATTTCTTTATGCATTGAACGGCCGTTTCTAAGTCGTCCGAACCATTAATTTCTGTTGCAAAAAACTCTCCAGAACAAAAACCGTTGATCTGTTTCTGCAAAGTGCAAACCCGTTTTTGCTTCTTGTTGTGTCTTTTTAACCTAATTAATAGAAGTGACAAGGAGCAAAACTCTTCACCCACAACAGGGAAAAACGCAGAAATCCATGTAGTCTGCACAGAGCTTTTAAAGGGGTCTGATAATTTAGAGCTGCAAAGAAAGCAAGCTGATGAATTACTGTGGTGTTGGTGAAGTCTGTCAACTTGATGTATTGAATCGTCCTCTTCTCTCGGTAAGATGAGACGAGAGACACAGATTGCACAGTAAAGACAATGGAAGCATGGCATGCAATGTAATTGGAGTCAAATTCTATATGAGTTGGAATCTTCTGCACTACTGTGATACAGATGCTTTCAACACAAAACTCGCAAAATTGCCTGAAAATTCCATGGTGGTGAAGAAGTAGAGAGCTACTGAAACCCTAAAAAGAAAGTATATATTCCCTGTAGAATAGCTTTATGTATTTAAAATGACATGTGTCCACAATGGGAAAAAAAGGACAATACATAGGGAATTGGGACATTTGTAGCCGAACCATCAATCTATATTGCTCAGTGTTTTGTTTTTAGTGGAGAGGAAGTTACCTGCAGTGTCTGGTGCTTCGAGGAGCTCACGATTAGTTTTTTATGTATGCAAATAGAGATGGAGTGAATATGCATAATATGCTTGAAAAAGAATGATTTTAATTGAAATGTATATTTAATTGATTAATGTCCATTATTTTTATCAATATCTGATCAATAGTTGTGACTTTAAAGTTGTTAGTATTGATGATGACTATCCATAATTAAACAAAATGTATTTGTTTGATCTAAAAAGCAAGCAATCATGTGATTCCACATCAGCGCTCGATAAAACATGTTGTGAATGCACAAGTATTGGTCTCACTTTTTTTGGGGGCCTTTTTGGACACCTTAACAAAAAGCACGCTGATGTGGCATCATATTTGATGATGTAGCCTTGAAACCATAGTTATAAGCAGGGGACTTGCCAAATAAGCTGCTGTACAAAATTGGGAGTGATTTGAAATTTCCAAGAAGCGCCAAGTTAGGGTGCTCAACTATTGAATCCTCTCACCTAAATATTTATAATAATAATAATACTAATATAAAAAGTCAACTGTTTTCTCTTTTTATTACCTTCATTCCAATAGCAAATCCCACCACTTACCACTCCCATCGCCATTTAATGTGCTACTATTTCTCATTTTCGCTATATTAATTTAGCAATTTTTAGTTATATATACTTTTCTGACAATGACTTTAGTGAAAGCATAAATTGAAATCAATATAAATTTATTATGTATATTATTATTTTTATTTAAAACAAACTGTTGGGCTATTTCAATTATTTTCAAAATTGAAGATTTTATAAGTCATTAAAGATTAAATGAAATTCAAGAGTAAATTATTAATCATTATGAAAAAAATTACATTTAGAGTGAATCTTTAATTATCCTTACCTTCTCAATTTTGTTTTAGTTTGGTTATAATTGTGAGAGGCTACACTCATTTTAATTTCTCCATAATTACAATGTTAAACTTTTTCAATTGAATATGTAAGGCAATTGATTAGCATTAAGGTTTCATTTCATAATATGTATGTAGTGGTAAGGAACACACTTTAGAAACGCGCGCGCACACACACACATATAGGGTTTTGAATATATTTTGTATTACTTCAAATCTCTATGCAAACCACATTTTCTAAAGATCACAAGGATAATTATAAGCAAATCTTCTAAATTTTGCACCATCAAAATTCACAACTCTAAACCATTTAAAGATGCCTAGAAATTTCATTTTTAAATTAAATAATAGACAAAGAATATATATATATATATATATATATATATATATATATATATATATATATATATATATATAAACTTTCTAAATTATTCTAAGATACTACATTTTTCATAAAAATTTAGTAACATAACAAAGTAGGTGAATCTATTTGGTAAGGATGCTTAAAGGAAGATACTAAACTATTTCATAGAATGTTCCAAGTAGATAAGGTACAATCTTGATAGAGTGACTCAAAAACACATCTCATGAACATGGAAATACAAGGACTTGGTAGAATTGACAGAGAGACTTTAATGAAATAACATCTCAAATAATGTGTAGAATGTTTTGAGGTAAATATAGATGAGGCACATGGGCTATTTAATAGAATGGCTCAAATATGATTAACTCATAAGACACAATAGCACACAATTTTATAACACTAATAAGCTATAATGAGTTAACCAAAAATGTCTCCATAGAGGATCTAACAATTGGTATCTTATACATGTAAGGATAATTATTGAACAACTCATAAATCAAAGAGAAATAATTACCAAGCTAAATTAAACATTGTACTAAAATTTGTGAGTAAAAAATACCTCTTAAACTAGCATTTTAATGAAATCCCATGGTTCTTGCATGATACAAGAAAATTCAACTCAACATATTCTCTTTTATATGAAATTTTCTTTCACCATCCTCATTCCTTCAAGTCTAAGCTTGGCTCACACTTAATTAGAATCATTAGTAAAACATAGTAAATAAAGTCAATGCAATGTGAACTCACTCATAACACATCATAAAACAACCATAACACCTTAACAGTAATTCATATAGGGTACACTTCTCACATCAAATAATTTTAACTTCCATTTAAAATATAATATTCACATATAATTTGATTTTGTTGTGTAGACATTCCTAAGGTCAAGTTATTTACTTAAATCCATTGATAATAAAATCGCAAGAATGTATCATTCTTTTATGAACTATTTATGGTATTAGAGTAATTCACGTTATAAGAATTATCGCAAGATGTATGTATGTATGTATTCATCCTCATACTCAAGATAATGTCGAACAACTAGATGTATCACTATGTCTAATCACAACTTAATCATATGTGATTTGTGGAAATATGCTTTACACTTTTCCCAAAGTATCATATGATAGGACCTATTCTCCATCTAGGATGTGTTTGTTTTCACTTGAGATACATGAGATGCTAGGAGAGTGTTCTACTAGGCCGCCTATGTAGATTATACAATTATATTTCTTATATATGTGTATGTGTTAGTATGGTTCTTTATTCTTTCATGTTATGCTGGTACAAATACAATGTTGTGCGAATAGAAAAGATAAAACAATCAATATGAGTATTATAACACCTATAATAAAATGGTAAGTAATTAATTGTAAAACATGGATAACTAGCAACAACATACAATCATACAAACAAGGATTCAAATCTGATAATAATATAGTAACATCACAATAATGTGTATACAAATCATCATGATGTATTATATTCATAGGAGAAATAGATGCCCACAGTATATATGTAATAGAGGAATACTTTGCATTAGGTTTTTAAGTTGTTGGGCATACAAGGCTAAAAAAAACCTTTATTTTAGGTATAGATCGCTATAGTTCGCAGGCATAGCTTTCAAAGCGTGGGTGGGAACGAATCTATCTCCATGCAACGAACGGCAGAGTCCCTCCAAAACTACCAAAGCCTCCCACCCTGCAGCCCCAGGGGGGTTATCCTATATCCAGCCACAAACTGCATGCTTATGGTTTCAAACTTCACCCAACTGCAGTCATGTCCATGTAGGCTCTTTAACAGGCCTAAAATTGACTGTAAGTGCCTCCAAACTGAACCTTTTTAGCCTTAACTTGTGAAAACCCCTGTATGATGATAGGTCATCTGGAGTTACTTGAAGATAGCAAGTTGCTTGAAGATAGTCAGCTCCTCTAGGGTGGCGTAGGATAAACTTAAGGTTTACGAAATGATCCATTGTTAAACCTTTTATAAATCCTTCATCTTCATATATCTGGTTACTGCACAGGTCTTGTCATGCTTGTTCCTCTCGACATTCACTGCCCAGCTTTAGTCCTCCTTGGTGATTCACGGTGACTATGTTCTTTATGGAAGTCACTGCCTTAATATCATTGCTGCCTCACTAAAAAACCCTGTCCAAATTTTTTCATGCATATGAATATATCGACTGCCATAAACTTATCTTTCTTGACTGTGCATTTGCAAAATTGAATCATCTTAATGACCCTTCATTATTTGTCCTTTCTTGGTGGTTGTCTTCATTTCATGAAGTCACTGTCATTATTATGCTTGACCTGCAAAATATTTCTTTTTACCGTGCTTTGCATTTAATAGTCTTCTTTGAGGTTGTGGCTGTCCTTATTCATCTTGGTGATTATGAATCATGACTTCAAATGGACTGTCCTTATTCTAAGCTTCATGGTCAGTGTCCTTGCATTCTTTAAAACCCTGTCCTTTTAGTCCTTTGAAACTTGCTACATGACTTTGTTTTTCGATGCATCCTCATATCTACAATAAAAACCCAACTTACTGTCATACTCACTTGGCACAATAATTTGACTAAGCGCTGACTACTCTCATTGGTATTTCAAGCTGACTGTACTTCACTTTTGATTGAATAGTCCACCTTTGAGATGACTGTCCCTTCTTGATTTCACTGTACTCATCAACCCTGTCCTAGGTCTTACCTTTAAAAGAAAAATATTGCTTTCTCATGTGGTTGCCCTCTATCATGAAGTCACTGCTCTCTATCATCTTTCATGAGCATTGTGCATCTTGGACTGCCCTCTGTCATTTTTCATATTCAGCAAACAGATATAACAATGGTAGGATTGGTCCCTATTTTTCTCTAATGTTTGCCTTAAAGATTCTTGGACTATCCTACTAAGACTTGTCTTCTTTATGACTATTTTGTCCTTAAGAACGTCAAGGTAAACTCTGTTAAATACCATCATAGTCCCTTTTAATTGTCATGCTCTACTGACCCTTGCATCTGTGTCTCCCTTTTGAATGAGCATCACAGAAAATTTGGTCTTACATATCAATGAATATCAGGCTTAGAATGTAATCACTTACATAGCCCAACAACAAGAATATTAAGACCAAAGAGGACTTCCCTCTGGACTGTTCATCTCTTCACAAAGAGAATATTTTTAGTTTTGCCATCATATATTTCATGACGACAAGTATGAACTCCCAAACTGTTTAGATGATACATTAAAATGCCCGCATATTACATGCATGCCTCAACTCACTTGCAAGCCTTTACATCATCGAGGATATCAATTGCTTGATAAAACATGTAAAACATTGTAGAAGCATACTGGCAGCTTCTTATACCACCCCAAGACTTTACTAAGGCAGATATGACGTAAACTACTAAAATCTTACAATCATCATGATAGAATTGAAGCCCTCTGAATTTCAGAGTCCTTTGCACTTCACTTGATGTTACTGTAGCTACAAAGCCCACAAATTTTAGATTTGAATTTTAAACTGAAACTGGAGCTATTTATGCCTCTTTGGTACTTTTCTGAACGAAATTGAATTAATCAGCTAAACAGTGGAATTGCAAATGACAACACGCTAGGAACTACTAAAAAGGTTAAACAAGTATTGACCAAAGGAGACATCAGTGCCCTGAAGTGAACCAGAGTTGTTTGATAGAAGGCATATGCCAAACCCGCATGTAAGCACTATTTCCTCACAAATGGCTTCGGGCAGACGAATAACCTCTGTTCATTATCATCCATGAGTTCCACTATCCGAGCATTGCAGTTCATTTCGGGAGCAGTAGATCTGGTTTCTTCAATTTTTTTATATAGTTGCCCCTTATCATTTGTGGTTGTCCATTAGTTTTGATTGCTGCCACTGTCTTTTCTGACCAAAGCAATGTCCTTTAATGAAATGATTGTCCTATCACTTGGGTCTAGCTTTAGCCTTTGCTGATATAGATAAAACATCAGTAGGCAATTTTAATGCTGAGTTTGTTGTTGGAGGTATTGTGGGATGAGGATATTCACAGAGTGAGGGCTTATCTCTTGATAAAAGATTCAAATTTGGGGACCTTCAAGTTGTAGTTGAGCTCAATGAAAGCACTAGGAGCAAAAGAGAGACTCAAGAAATATATAAGGGTATACCAATACCAGAATTGGCTAAATAATTCCATACCAACAACAGCAGTAATTCTATCATGCTTTGTTGCCGGTATTGGCATGGTGTGATGGTTTATAGGTGGCATTGTTGTTCTTGCCACCAAGGTTCAAACCCCGTTGGGGTGGTATTGTTGAATGGTTGTATCCGGTTCATAGCTCCGGTCAAAAGCGTTTACCCCTTGAATAAAAAAAAATTCTATCATGCTTTGTCCTAGAAAGCAACTTAATGGTCACATTCTCACCACCTGCATCTAACATGCCTGATACCAAAATTGCACCCATCTTGCTCATGTGGATTGTAAGACTCAGACAGCAGAGATACTATTTGTGGGATCTGCTCAGGTTCAGAGTATAAAACAAATCCAAGTGCCATTACTGCAACTCTTCTGACACTTGCATATATCATTTGGACATCCTCGGATATTTCCATCACAACAGAAGTGGGGGGAGAAGTAGTGCTCCCGTTTTCAGAAACAACTAGCCCATTAGATTCAACCTGTGCTGCTGCCGATTACTGTCCAGGAATTGGGTTATTAGAGGACTGAGATTTAGGCTCAAGTGGACAATATCGAACATTAAGAAGGAAAGGCTGATACTCATTCTCAAATAAATCAATGATTAATTGAAAAGTCATCAAAGCATCATCCTAATTCTCGGATTGCAACAACTTCTCCAAAATTGTCATTTAGGTTGACCTCTATCTACTTGACGACATTTCATAGGGTTTGTAATGCTTTGGGAAAAAATAATAACATTTCTTAAATTGAAGACATCATTATGTATTTTGAAGCTTTTTCCTTAAAAGGATTGTCACAGTATTCTTCTTGAGGATTTTAAAATAATACTATTTGCTGTACAGTCTTCATATACTGTATTTTGCTCTCTTTTAAATGTTTTTTACACTATTCCCTGCTTTCAAATACTGGCACCACTGATTCTGGAAAATCTTTGTTTTCAAGATTCTCATTTCCCTGATCTTCTTCTCCAGTTCAGTTTGTAGAGCCACTCTTTGCAATGACTTCCTTAATGACCAATTCATCAATCTTATATGCTAATTCCATGTGTCTTGGAAGAAGCTTTTTGCATAAGTTCCGAAGGCCACTTCTCCGATGCTTCAGGAAGCACTGTATGATTTGTGTATGCCAATGTTCGTTGAGTAATATTCCAGGCTTCCTCCCAAGGAAAACCTTCTACATCAATCAGAATCTGGACCAACTCCAATACAGATAATATTGGATGTGTATCATTCATCTGAATTGCAATCTTTGCTGGAAACTATCTCCAGTTCACATTATGTTCGGAATGTCTTTTGAAAGAGGCAAATATTTCCTTAAGAGCTGAACACTCAAACGAAGGATCTTTCCTTCTGTAGAATCATGTCCTGGATAACATAACAAATATTTGTTGCATTGAGCATGGCCTGTGTTGCATTGATGTGTTCACAAGCATTGAAAGCTTGTAGATCAAAATCTTCTGCCTGAACTTGAGTTGACCACAGGTGCAGATTGAGTGTTGTTTTAGTCTTTTATCTGGGGATTGGGACATCATATGCAACAGCCTTAATATCCTCCCTAACAACCCAACGCCTAGATCCATTATGGCCATTCTCGACTTTGTCATAAAATTTAACAAGGTATGAGACATCATGCTTGGCAATTTCCCAAGGATTTACCATCTCCAACCAGCGTTCAGCTGCTTCCTCCTGACCATCCTTTGTTATATTCTGATGGAATAGCTCATAGTGGTAACAAAGTCTTGTAGGATAATCAAGGGTAGCCAAAGGAATTGAGAAAGCATGAAACCAATCTCCCTAACCCTCCATTTCCAAGAGCTGCATCTGGCTCCTGCTCAGCTATAGCTTCCAAGTCAGATCGCAGCTTACTCAAAGCCTCTGCATAAGCATTAATCAACTCTAAATTACCAATGGCATTCAACAATGCCCTGCCCTGTAAGAACTCCGATAAATAATAAGTCTGCTTAGGATTAAACCCCTCATAGTACTTCAATGTTTTATTCCATCCTTGAATCAGCAGTTGCAACATAAGCTTGTGGTAACTCAAATTTAAAAGGGGAGAAATGTGGTGTAAACTCTGCATGGTTTTGTAATGCTTGATGCAATAGATGAAGAGTCAAATTGCATACCTAAATTCTTGCATCTGGGTGTCTTGAATCAGTAGAAACTCCACTTTATTTTCTATATATAATGCTTGCAACAACTCAGCCGTCATGCAAATCTGCTAAACTGGTGTGTAGAACCTTGACCTATCGTCATGAAACTCGAACTCTTTACCAAAGACCTTCCTTCGAAAAACTTACTTTGAGACATAAGTTCACTCGGAAAAATAAACTTAAGTTATTACAAAACAAAGCTATTTTTAGAAGTACACCTATAATTCAATAGAACGTATCAAAATACAATTATAAATAGAAATATAATTATATAAGTAAATTCTTTCATCTGTACAGGAACTCAAATTAGATATTATTTTTCAGTATTTGGATTTCCTAGCATCCTCTTATAATAAATCTCCTTTCAAAAAAGGACTTAGTGTTCTAGATATAATTCTTTTGATAGGAAGTTTTTTTTTTCTTTTTTCGGTTTATACTTATTCAATCACTTTGAATCTGCAGAAAAATTTTAACACTATGGATGGAGGCCTCGAGCCTATATTCAATTCCAAACCTTCTACTTCGGTTAAGAATGCACATGAGGATTTTTCACATTTTCCAATGCCCAATCCATTCTCTGAACAAAATCCTCTGATGCACTCTCCTTTACCAGCACCCACAGATTTTCCATTGTTACCAGCAACAGAATCTAAACCAATTTTTCAGAACACTAGGGACGGAGGCCTTGAGTCTATATCCAATTTCAATTATACCAATCCATTCTCTGAACAAATTCCTCTGATGCACTGTCCTTTACCACCACAATTAGTTCTTGCTAAACCAATTTTCCAGCACCCCACATCACTTCCCATTTCAACAAATTCCAGTGACCAAATTCCTCTCATTCAGTCTCCTTTGCCATTGTTACCACCAATTTTCCAAAACCACGCAACACTTCATGATGATACAGTCTTTCAAGGATATTTTGAGACAGCAGAACCTGCCTACCAGGCTCCAGATAAAAGATACACAGAACAAATTGCATTTAAGGAAATGAAATCTAATGACTTTAAGAAGAAGGCATTTAGTTTTAAACGAAGAAATGTCATATTCAAGGCAAAAAGGGATTGCAGGTATAAAGAACATCGTGAATATTGGTGGTTTAAATATTATAACTCTATGCAGGCTCCTCTACATCCAACGAACACCAAAGATGAAACCAAGGTATTTTATCTATAAATTTAAGGACACTGAGATATGTATTTCTTTTACGAATACTTTGTCATATATTTGAATCTGACATTTTGATTTCTTTGATATACCTAGGCACACTTCTCACATGAAGGATTGAGGCTCTTGTTGCAGAAGCAGTTGCAAAACAGTGATGTTAAAAATCTTGGACGAATAGTTCTTCCTAAGGTTAGTGAATCCCCTCTTACTACTTTTTCTTACTATAGTTCAATATGAGAATAAAATTTAGATGATAATCTTTTGTGTTGTTATAAATGGGTTTTAGGAGTCCATTAAAATCTATTTATTTTTTAATCAACAAGATTTAGATGATAACAAGCTATTTAAATTTTAAATATTTTAAAGATGTCAATAAAGAAAATAAAAGAGTTCTTAAATTTTTTCAGATTATTACGAAGTAAATGAGGTCTTTAATATTTATTTTCATTCTTGTTACATGTTAGAAAGCTGCAGTGGCAAACCTTCCATGCCTAGATATGAAGGAAGGCATTGTCATAACAGCAGAGGACTTTGAAGATAGCCGCAAATGGTTTTTCAAATACAGGTAAAACATTAAATCATGATATTAATATGAATAAAAGATTTGAAATAGGAAAAGACTTTGTTATAAATGAAATTAATTGTAGTTAACAAATTAAATATGATAAATAATAAGTTTTAATTTCATGGTTGAAAGGTTATTGCATTTATATATAAACGTATAAGCCAAAAAAAATTAAGGAAGAGCCTATGGAGGTTGAAGCCCTTTATCCTGTTTACTTTAGTGAA
This sequence comes from Sequoia sempervirens, assembly GCA_007258455.2. Classification (NCBI taxonomy): domain Eukaryota; kingdom Viridiplantae; phylum Streptophyta; class Pinopsida; order Cupressales; family Cupressaceae; genus Sequoia; species Sequoia sempervirens. The sequence goes on from VDFB02376557.1 coordinate 22,177, forward strand.
TACCACCACTAATAGTTTCTATAAAACATTATATAAATGATCTTTTTCAGATAAGGAAAAGGAATAAATCTATGTGATCTAATGTTATAGTGATTAATGTGCAGGTACTGGCAAAACAATAAGAGCAAAATGTATATATTGGAAAATATAGGTGAGTTTGAAGAAATTTAAATGTTCAAATTGTCAAACAACCTAAATGTTCAATCTGAGGGGAAGTGGAATTGGAGTGCTATGGATATTTTTTTACATATATTTTGGAGTTTTATGAATTTTTTTCTTCATATATTTTGGAGTTTGAATTGCTTTTAACAAATATTTTGGATTTTTATGGATTTGTTTTACATATATTTTAGGGGATTTCATTCAGGCACACAGTCTTAAAAGAGGAGATTCCATAATGCTATATAAGGATGGAGCTGATAGATATGTAAGGTTTCTTGATTCATAAGTTCACATTCTCCTTTTGAATGTTTGAATATGAAATATCATTAGTCCAAATAATAAGAGTATGCTATCAACAGGTGATCAGAGGTACCAAAGCAATTCAATTAGAAGGCGATAAATCATCTACCTATAAGACTGGGTCAAAGTTAGAATCTAGTGAAGATGGAGCTGATCAAATCTCACAAGTGGATAGCGTTCTTATTTCAGATGGTATAGAAAATACAAACATATCTGAAACTACTGATGAAATGAACCAGATCCTCTTACCAATAAAAAGAATAAGAGGTGAACATCATGATGATGAAGTTGAACTTCCATTGGAAATAACTTTTGAAGACAACCAATTGGAGGAGCTCATGAAATTTGTTGATTAGCTATAGAGGTTTAACTTATATATCTATTGGTATTCATGGTTACAGAAATTTATGATGATGAAGTTGAACTTCCATTGGAAATAACTTTTGAAGACAACCAATTGGAGGAGCTCATGAAATTTGTTGATTAGCTTTAGAGGTTTAACTTATATATCTATTGGTATTCATGGTTACAGAAATTTATTATGATGTGAGCTATATGGATATTCATGGATTTATTCATTGATATATTATTCTCTGTATTTGTAATATGTTTGAAAAAAAATGATTTTAATTGAAATTGTATATTTAATTGATTAATTTTTTAATGAATTAGATATTTATTATAATAGTAATGTGGAAGCATAGACAAGGCATGTGGACTGTTTTCAAGAATTCATGCAAAACTGTGGAGGGAAAGACAAAGCACATTGACAGTCATGCAAAACGCGGAGGCACAGTCATGCAAAAAGTGAACTGTTTTCTCTGTTTATTACCTTCATTCCAACGGCAGATCCGACCACTTACCACTCCCATCGCCATTTAATGTGCTACTATTTCTCATTTTAGTTATATCAATTTAGCAATTTTTAGTTATACATACTTTTTTGACAATGACTTTAGTGAAAGCATAAATTGAAATCAATATAAATTTATTATGTATATTATTATTTTTATCTTAGACAGATTGTAGGGCTATCTTTATTATTTTCAAAATTGAAGATTTTCAAAGTCATTAAAAAATAAATGAATTTTAAGATTAAATTATTAATCATTATAGAAAAATTACATTTAAGTGAATCTTTAATTATCCCTACTTTCTCAATTTTGTGTTAGTTTGGTTATAATTGTGAGAGGCCACACTCATTTTAATTTCTCCATAATTACAATGTTAACGTTTTCAATTGAATATGTAAGACACTTGTTTAACATTAAGGTTTCATTTCATAATATATATGTAGTGGTAAAGAATATACTTTAAGAAACACACACATACATATATATATAAATTTTGAATATATTTTGTATTATTTCAAATCTCTATACAAGCCACATTTTCTGACGATCACAAAAATAATTATAAGTAAAATCATCATAGTAAATATTTACCTGTACTATGTCTTAAACCTTCTTTATACTCTTGCCATCGTCATCAAGTTTCATGGCACAGTCCTCTTACTGTCATGTTTTGCCTTCAATGGCCTTGAGACTATCATCATTGAATATGATTGTTTATGCATAGAATTTCCTCGCTATCAAAAGCATTATCATATCACACAAACACTGATCATTTCATTCCTACAATGAACATGTATGTCAAATCAATCATCATTTTTGCACTATATCCTATTATTGTAGCTGTTATCTCACCATTTTCTGGTCCGATGCTTCATCTCCCGACTATGTTACTGATGTGAAGGTTCCTGAAACAGACCCAAATCTTTCAAATTGCCCTTCTTTTGTTGCACAACACTCAGGGATCCATATCCCACCCCTGCCATTTGTTCATTATCTGCACTGCTTAGCCTCTCTAAGAATACTACACTCTCAATATCAGACAATGAACTCTTGAAAAGTAGCTGCATTACCCCTCATTAACTTAACAATCAGAGGAAAAACAAGATAACCATGAGGATTAAGGTAATTTCCCCAATTTCAGGCTTACTTCCTTCATATCTTGACAAGCTCGTGTTAAAAAGCTGCATATCAATTGCAAACTTACTTCTTTCTCTAATGCAGATGGTGAACCAATCATGAAGACTGACAGGAATCATCTGACACCAAGACAAATCATTTCAATTGTTGTGGTTATCATCATGATCATATGTGTGGTGAGATGTTAAATAATCCTCTCTTTGAGGAAGACAACATATTGAATTAGGCTGTATTGGGAAAGAATCACCACTAGCTGCAATTTAATTTTAATCCCTTTGTTTCATTTGGATGACCTAGATCAGAAATACCTTTTAGGTGTATCATGGATTACATTTTCTCCCTATGCTTAACATTCTCCTCTGCATTCTTGGAGCCTTTTATGATTGTCCTTTGTCATTCTACAGGGCTGTCATCAAGATTATACCCATTTATTGCAGACTGTACTCTTGAGATTGTATGTGATTTATTGCCTTGTAGGTTATTTATGTACAGTAGGTCGTCCCTACCCATGTAAAGCATACCCTTGAATCATTGCATTCCATAAAGCTATATTTGTTTGCTCTGTCCCAAATGGAGATGAACTAACCCTTCAGCTATCAATGGCAATGATATTGAATAAAAGACTAATGTCATCAACGGAGTTGCTCTCTTTGATCTTAAAATACTTGCACTGTCCTTTCTTGTTAATGCAGACCTCTTTGTCTTTGCATAAACCATTCTAAGTGTTTATTCTAACACTCCTCCTAGCACCACCTCTCAAGGAGCTGTCATACATCCTACTGCCATATGAAACTATCATGAATGATGATTTTTGTGTGTATTGTAATATTGTTCTTGGACTGCTAGATCTTACTTCTATCCTTTCTGCTTGTCCTCCTTGGTATCTTTGATGGTGATTCATGATTTGTTGACTCAACTTTTGATCAAGAATGACTTACTTGAATCCTATGTCCCTGTCATACACAGCTCTGCCTTTATTTGAAACTGGCACTTCTTTGGCTATCTTGAAACTATTCATAATATTATGTTAATGCTCTTTTGATTCCCCTTTGCCCACTTTTAATATTGAAGACTTTCTCATTATACACTTCTTTTATTGTCAGCCTCATTATAGCCATGGAATGGCTGTGCCTCACATGACAGTCATACTGTCATTCCAAACATTTACTGTCCTTATTACTGTCATTTATGACATGACTGTCCTATAACCTGCATATGGTTGCTGCCCTCTGTGGATCTCACTACGGCTGTCATTGTTGTGTGACAACCTTGTTATGGATGGACTATCCTTCATGTCCATGATACTTCTCTATATTGTCTTCTAAATCATTGCCTTTTCTTGTCTATGAGTAGCATTAAGTAGCAGACTTGTAGCCTTCATAATTCACCAATATCACCACAATCTTATACCAAGCTATCCACTGTCTTACCGTCACTGTCATAAACCCTTTGTCTCACCGACTCATGAATCTTGCTTTATGAAGGATTGATTGTCCTTTCATCACTGTGTGAGGACTTTTGGACCTATTGTCACTGCTTTGAAGACATTATATAGACTGTCCTTTACATGGAACTTATCATAGGAATTGCTCTTGTCACCAGGTTCTTTGAATGACTTTATCTTTATCCTTGGGAGATTATGCATACTTACTGTCCTGATAGAATTGGCCAAGGGTTTAAGTTTTAACACACAGCCTCCTTCCACTTGTGCTTTCTGAAAAATGACTGTCCACTATCACTCTTCTTTAAAGTTCTCTTGGCTGTCATAGGGTTATTGACTAACTCTGTCCTATGTTTGACCTTCATTAGAAACTTGAGACTCTATCTTTATTCATCATCAATGAACTTGCTGCTCTGTTGACTTTTAATATGACTGTCCTTTTGAAATGACACTTAAATGTCTTGGTCACGGTCCTCTTCATTTGTGCATACCACTGAAAATCCTCGGTCACTCATCATTAACACCTCCATTTTATTTGTAGAAACCACAGGGGCAACAAGTCCATTGCTTTCTCAGCAAGGTTACTCACAAGGTTTAGCTTATTTTGACTGCCTCTTCTTGAAAGACTGCTATACTCAAGGCTCTTGAATACTCATTCATCAACAAAATTCTGTTTTTATTCCTTTGATTTGGCTCATCCTTACAAGTCTTTATCATTGCCTCTTTCTCTTTAAGGTCAAATGATCATTCTCAATCTGCCTTTTGGTCATGATCTTGCCATCCCTTTAGCGATGCTCTTATTCTTGAACCTGGTTTTCTCTGTCTTGTTTGGTGTGCTTGCCTTTCTGTTTCTTTCCAGCGCATTTGGTATGTTCCATTTTGCCTGAATTACTTCACTATATTCATATCAAAAGCCCAATATCAACGTGATATGGTGACCTGATCACTATGTTTGTATTATAATGCTAATTGGTTCTAAAGAAGCAACAACTGCTGCTCCACGGCAATGTTACATAGCTCACACTCCCCATAAAAGACCTCAGAAAGTCATATATAAATGTCTTGTGGTGGACACGATTTTCTTTTGGAAAATTCACTGTACATTGCGTTTCATTTGCTTTACAACATTGTCCTCTCATTTCTCACTGTCCACTTTAACAAGGACATTGTACTACTCACCATAACCTTTCTTTAAAAGTGCATTTAGACTGCACTCACTTACAATTTTAAAAAAGATCCATGAAAACCCTAGGACTGTCTTATGCATTTGACAACCCAAGCTTTTCTTATGACTGCCTACATAAAGCTCAGATGCACTCTTGAGCAGAGATAGAAAAACGTATGTGGACATATGATGAAGATTTACAAAAGCATGATAAGGGTCTGGCATAGTTTTAAAGTTTTCTCAGACAGCCCTTGGTAGTGGTCATAACTACTAATACTGTGAATAAAAACTATACATAGTCTCCTATGATATGACTTCTCTCGTTTACCCTATTTCTAAACTTGTTCAAGGGCAGGGATTTCGGTGATTACTATGTGCTCTATGAATCCCATGTAGCAGGTTATTAATATGATATGCATCTCTATCTATCATTTATTAATAGATATTTGGATGACTAAACAAAAACCTCCTTTTGAAATGGGAACACATACTTGGCAAGGTAAGAATGCATACCACGTAGCAATTTGAGTGGTCATAGCCCAGAATATGTGGATAAGGCATGGACAGAATGCTGAAACCTCTCTCCCTACCATGCAAACAATTTTGCAACCTGTCTGGCGTCCATCTTCAACTGCAACGTACCTAAAATCCCTCTTCAATCTCAGCATCGTGGCCCAATATCTCCTGAAACGTCTGTAGAAGACTCCTTCAATGTGCAACCGATGAAATGAACTGTCTTTTTTTGGCACTGAAAGAGACTTAGCAAAATACTCTTTCTTAACTTTTTTGGCTTTAAACAATTACATGGTGATAAATTATTAACAGTACTAAAATTTGTAAGGAATATCTCTTATATTGGCATTTTAATGAATACCCATGGTTTTGCATGATATTAGAAAATTCAACTCAACATATTTTCTTTTACTTTTACTTTTATATGAAACTTACTTCCACCCTCCTAATTCCTTCAAGTCTAAGCTTGTTTCACACTTAATTGGAATTATTAGTAAAACATAGTAAATATAGCCAACGCAATGTGAACTCGCTCATAACACATCATAAAAAAACTATAACACCTTAACCATAATTCATATAGGCTACACTTCTCACATTAAATAATTTGAACTTCTATTTAAAATTTAATATTCACATATAATTTGATTTTGTTGTGTAGACATTCCTCGGGTCAAGTTATTTACTTAAATCCATTGATAATACAACCACTGGAATTTATCATTCTTGCATTAACTATTTATGGCATTAAAGTAATTCATGTTATAAGAATTACCGCATGATATATATGTATGTATTCATCCTCATACTCACAAAATGTCAAAAAACTAAATGTATCATTAGGCCTAATCACAATTTAATCATTTGTGATTTGTGGAAATATGCTTTACACTTTTCCCAAAGTATCATATGATAGGACCTATTCTCCATCTAGGATTTGTTTGCTTTCACTTGAGATACATGAGATTAGGAGAGTGTTCTCTTGGGTCGCCTATGTAGATTATACAATTATATTTCTTATATATGTGTATGTGTGAGTATGGTTCTTTATTCTTTCATGTTATGATGGTACAAATCAATGGTGTGCTAATAGAAAAGATTAAAAAAAATCAATGTGTATTATATAACCTATAATAAAATGGTAAATAATTAATTGCAAAATATGGATAACTAGCAACAACTTGGACATGATAAGAATTGATAATCATACAAACAAGGATTCAAATTTGATAATAATATAGTAGCATCATAATGATGTGTATGCAAATTGTTATGATGTATTATATTCATAGGAGAAATAGATGCCCAAAGCTATATATGTAATAGAGGAATCATAACATTTTTGCATCATAATAATTGCAAAATTTATACATGCACAATTTATCATACCTCTATAGATTAATTATTGTGCATGTTGCTAGGAATTGTTGACAAAGTACTTGACATGGTCCTTAGGCCTAAACATAATCAAATGATTGCACTAATATTAGCTTGTTTAATAAGATCAAATATCTCAAAAAATATTCATGATGGATCATTCTAATAACTAGCATTATTATACATGAGCAATTAAAATAATAAATTAAATAATTCATCTTTGAAGTCAAACAACTAAAAAAATAATCCAACTCAATCACAATTTGATCATATATCTATATTTTTTAACAATATTACTACTCACAAATAGGAAGCAAGCTTCACATAACTAAACTCATTCATACGGTTGGAAGTATGAACTCCATACTTACTAGGTACATCATTAACACATACTAGAATACCCAAAATTTTATTGTAATAAGTGGGCTTAATGGCCTTACACTTCTCATGGACCATTGTTTCTTGTTGGCTCCTTTGTTCAAATTTATTTAGCTCCTTATGGGTGTCTTCTTTTTTTCCCAACTCCTTGGATGATCTCCGTAGCATGTAACTCTTCTTGTTTTTTCTTGAACTCTACAACTTCTTGTCAACCCTCATTGACTATCCACACACCTCTTTAAAATATTCCTCCTCCTTTTGGCCTTCTTTACTTTTTTCCTCCTTATCAATTTCCCTCTTGCTTCTCTCCATATTTTTTGATCCCTTTTCTAAACTTTTATATCATCTTTCTTCTATGTTCACCAACTCCTCAACTTCTTCCTTATTTTTAAGAGCTCACAAGATAACTCCTCTCTAATTTCTACTAGCCACCTATTCTATTAGATATTGTTGACCCACCTCCTCTCCTCAACTCCTTGACATATTTCGAAATCCTACATGCCCCTTTCAAACATTCCTCTCAAAGCACCTTCACCTTGGGTCTTAACCAAATTCTTAAGAATTCAAACTCATCTACCACCCACCATGTGTGTCATATTTTCATTCAATGTAGTTTGCAACTAAATATCCTTAGGGTCTCACATGATCATTCCTTAATTATTTATCAATGCCCTATATATCAATATCTCCCTTAATTTAATCACATGGTCCTTCCTTTACATGTAGGAAGGCTCCTCACAAATACTAATGGGAACAAAAATCTCTCAACGATTGCTTCCATCTTTTCTAATGTTTGATTTTTTTTGTTGCATGATTAATGCACATATTTTATAGTCTCATAATCAACCTTGTTGTTTTCAATTAGATATTGGAATCAATTATTGATCCTTCCCATGTTGCATAGCTTACCTATTTTTCTTCCTAAACCTTCAATGATCCTTTGTTTCCATCATCCAATAGGTATAAGCAATAAATTTCAACCTTCCACCATATGTAGCCACCAAGAACCACCCACTAATTTTTCACTCATTTAACAAATTCCTCTTTCTCTTATGATAGTTTATTATATTGCTTGATCATAATTCCCCTTCTAGTTTCATTTCGGTCACTACATGTAGCTACCACTATGGATCCTTGTTTGTTATTCCTCTACTTTTTTATCATCTTCATATAGCTATTCAAGCTCTTCCTCAACCCCTTCCATACAATTTCATGAACAAGAAACCATTAAAAATTATTTATATTGCCTACAAACTCCCGTCTCATCCACATCAACAATACCAATACTTCCATCCTTTTCTCTTCATATCCACAACCTCCTATAATTTGGCCAACAATAATATATTAGAAACCTTGTACTCTCCATCGTATAGTACTAACCTTCCTCATCCATCGTGCATCTTCTTGTTGATGTTTAGCAACTTCGGGCTACATACTTCCTTGTTTATATGTGATTATTCAATGTAAAGAGGTGCCTCACATGGAAACTTTGTAATTATCTTATTGGCTAACCTTCCTTGTAAATTGTATTTATTAAATTGAAATCATATTTTTATGATGGCCGACCTTGCATGAAAAGGTGTGACCTCTCTCCTTCAAGTTGTATGAATACAAGATCATTACACTCCATTTGGGCATTAATCAAGTTTGAGCATTTTCTTCTAAGTGTGAATTCCTCAAGGGTAGATCAATCAAGTGCAGATTGTGAATTATCAAGAGCAAATAAAATTTCTTAAGGGAAAATATGAGTTACAAGGAAGTGTTGATTACTTGTTATCATTTGCATCTTGTGAAGGTGCTACATATCGGCCTTGAGATTGGCCTCATTGTAAAGAGACTTGTTGCCATTATTGATATATAATAGAGAGATATTTTTTTCCCCTGAAAGGGAGGGTTTTCCTAGGGTATTTGTTGTGTCTTTGTGTTGAATTTTTGAATTAATTTCTATGCATTAAATCTGATCATAAAAAACAACATGGTATCATAGCAGGTTTGACGAAGATCTTGATCAAATTGTTATTACAATGATACTCTTTATTCTCTTTCTCATCGTTATTTGCTTCTATCTCTTCGTCGAGATGGTGATCGGTCTTAAGCTTGAGGATAGAATTGAGGGAGCATAAAATTTCACATCTTGGAGATTCAGAATTATGCTCACCTTGGAAGAAAGTGAATTGGTCGAGTTTGTGGAGAGCAAAGTTCCCAAACCTACGAATGAGGAAGAGAAAGTTCAATGGAGGAAGAAAGATATCAATGCGAAGAAGATGTTAGTTGATTTCGTAAAGGATCATATTGTTACTATTGTCTCCAAGTTGAAGACAGCAAGAGAGATGTTCAAAACCTTGGAGGAGATGTAAAAAATCAACAACACAAACCAGGAACTTGCGCTGAAGCAACAACTCCATCATGTGAAGATGGTGGAAGGAGAATCTATCATTGCTTACTTCATGAAGATTTTTGAATTGAGAGATCAAATCTCTACCATTGGTCATATTGTTGATGTCAAGCATTTGACCATGTTGGATCTTAATGGTCTTCCTTCATCTTGGGAGTCTTACATTTAAGGAATTAGTGCAAGATCAAAACTTCCCAAGTTTGATTGTTTGAGGGAAAATTGTTTCAAGAAGATTCTAGGTTGGTTGTGAGAGATATTGGTTGAAGCTCTACAAATGAAGACATTCATGTTCTTTTTGCTCAATCCTTGAAGAAGAAAGGGAAAGATGGAAAGAAAGGATATTTCAAGAGGAATATAGATAAAGGAGCTAATGGTGCTCCCGCATTCAAGAAGAAGTGGGACCTCTCCAAAGTCCAATGTTTTTGTTGTGACAAGTTTGGTCACTATGCAAAGGATTGCCCCACCAGGCCTAATCAGCATGCTTCATTTTTGGATGTGGATGATATCTCTCCTCAGAAGGATTCTAGGGAATTTCTATTCTAAGCCATGGGCTTGTGTTCAAGTCATCAAGGTTGTGTGCATATCTGTACACAAGAGTAGTGTATCTTACTGCGTCCAGTATTTGCATCCATCAAAATAGTTAAAGAGATAAGTATTCTTTGTTTACTGAGTTATATCATTTAGTTGGATCTTGTAATTAGTAAAGAGAGATAGTGGTTTCTCTTGAATTGTGTTCACTAGCATAAGATCCTTTAAATATTTCATTTATTACAAGTTATTTCATGCTGGTTGTGAAGATTTCAGAGTGTGACTCTGAAATAAAAAGAGAATTGCAATTTTGATGGTGATTAGTTGGTCACATTGATATCATTCTCTAATGCATGAACTATGATAGAGCCTTGAACTCTTGGAGAGAGTTGGTTCTACATGCTAACTGCATAATGCATTCAAGAAATTTGTAGTTGTGCATATTGTCTTTTGTTGTGCTGAGTTTAGCACTCTTGAGAGGAGTAAATGATGGAAGAAAGAGTTATATAAAAATTCAATAAAGATAAGTTTCCTTATCCCTTCATTCTGATCTTTTGATATATTTCTCTTATAGGTTGATTTATTTATTTATGTTTTTAATATTGTTCATAAATTCTTATGTGTTCATACTATAACTAGAGATAGTATACCTTGTATGATTCTAGCCTTGATATTTCTTTACATAGTTATAAACTATTAGTAATCTCTCTCTAATATGCTTTGAGGACAAATCTAGGAGCAAGAAGGTGATGAGATATTGCCTAGTGAATAAAAGCTTGAGGCCTCTTGTGAGGAAGTCATGTCGACCAAAGAAATGATCAAGTGTGAAGTCACAACTTGCAGCCATGGGACTAAGTTGGTGGCTAGAGGGAGCTCACTTCCAGAAGTCTTCTTTGCAATCTCTGAAGTAGGGATCAAGAGGGAGTTTTGTAACTCACTGAGAATAAGTGAAGATTAATGTATTGCAAGGATGGGTGTTAAACCCTTAGAGGATCCCTTCAGCTATTGAGATCAGAATTTCTTAAGACTATCATCTAGATTTGATATTGGTAGTTTCATAAACCTATTCAGAATAGTGTGATCTAGGATGAGGTTGAGGAGGACTATCTTGAACTCTCTACAGTACCATAGGTGTGCACGGGAAAACATTTATCTAGGGCCAATGTTGTAGGAAATCTTGGACAAATATGTCAGAAGGTTGATGCAAGTGCTTGAAGATTTAGAGGGAGCCTACTGAACCTGAAGAAGATGGTAATCTAGTTGATCTTGGTTCTTTATGTTGGTTTATGGAAACAAATTTTTAGAAGCTTAAGGAGGTTGCAGCTAGTTCATATCTGGTAGATCCTACTATGTACAATTAGTTGATTAGATTGTTGATGTATATATACTAGACCAGATTGCAGTAAGTGCATTTTGTCAAGTTCATGTATGAAACAAGCAAATACATCTTGTTGCAGCAAAACATATCCTAAGATACTTGTGTGGCATAGTTGGATATGGGTTGAGATATTCTTTAGATGTGGACTTTGAGTTGCATGGTTATACTGATTCTGATTGGGCAAGGAGTGTCACTAATTAGAAGAGTACCTCTAGATGTTGCTTCAGTTTGGGATTTGTTATGATATCCTAGTGCAATAGGAAGTAGTCATCTGTAACATTGAGTACAACAGAGGCAAAGTACATTGCAACTTGTGTGGAAGCTCGAGAAGTAGTGTGGCTTCGTAAGCTCCTTGTAGGTTTGGACAATCAATGGAGTGTACTATCATTCATTGTGTTAACTAGAGTCGTGTGAAGCTTTCTGGCAATCCTATGTTTCATGATAGAACCAAGCATGTTGATATGGTATTGAGGAAAGCTATACAGTTGAGGTATATCAGCACTGATGAGCAGACAACAGACATTCTCACCAAGCCTCTCTCGAGGATAAAGTTTGTGTACTTTTGAGATAAGCTTGGAATGGTGGAGAATACAACCCTAACTAAGAAGGAGTCTAAGTATCAGTGATCCTCTTTAATGAGTTCTTCTTTGTGAGAGAAGTTTGAGGTGAAATCCCTTGTTAATGCATTCTTCTCTACAAGAGAAGTTTGAGGTGAAATTCCTTGTTTCCACCCTTTGGGAGATCCATGGTGGATGTCATGTGTGTGACTCCATGACAACATCACGTGAGAGAGTCTATGATGAATTTCTTGTACTTGTGTTTTCACCCTCTAGGAGAGCCATGGTGAAAGTCATGTTGAGGTGACAACATCACACAAGTGATGAACACTTGTACATACCATACATGGTTGTAGCCATTGTGGTAGGTATCATGATGAGGTGATATTGTTTCTTTTCCACATATGGTTGTAGCCATTGTGGTAGATATCATGATGAGGCGATATCTGATATCACGATGAGGCGATATCTGATGTCACGATGAGGCGATATCTGATATCACGATGAGGCGATATCTGATATCACGATGAGGCGATATCTGATATCACAATGAGGTGATATCTGATATCACGATGAGGCGATATTTGATATCAAGATGAGGCGATATCTGATAAAACGATGAGGGCATATCTGATATCACGATGAGGCGATATCTGATATCACGATGAGGCGATATCTGATATCACGATGAGGCGATATCTGATATCATGATGAGGCGATATCTGATATCACGATGAGGTGATATCATTTCTTTTCCACATATGGTTGTAGCCATTGTGGTAGGTATCACAATGAGGTGATATCGGATAACATGACGAGGTGATATCATTTCTTTTCCACATATGGTTGTAGCCATTGAGGAAGATATCACAATGAGGTGATATCGGATATCATGATGAGGTGATATAATTTCTTTCCCACATATTGTTGTAGCCATTGTGGTATACATCATGATGAGGTGATGTGTCTTATGTAGCTGGAAGTATTTCTCCCTAGCTGAGAGGGAGTGTTGATGTTTAGCAGCTTTGAGCTTCATACTTCCTTATTTATATGTGATTATTCAATGTAAAGAGGCACCTCACATGGAAACTTTGTAATTATCTTCTTGGCCGATCTTCCTTGTAAATTGTATTTATTAAATTGAAATTATATTTTTATGATGGCTGACCTTGCATGAAAAGGTGTGACCTCTCTCCTTCAAGTTGTATAAATACAAGACCATTCCACTCCATTTGGGCATCAATCAAGTTCAAGCATTTTTCTTCTAAGTGTGAATTCCTCAAGGGCGGATCAATCAAGTGCAGATTGTGAATTATCAAGAGCAGATATAATTTCTTAAGGGAAGATATGAGTTACAAGGAAGTGTTGATTACTTGTTATCATTTGCATCTTGTGAAGGTGTTGCATATCGGCCTTAAGATTAGCCTCATTGTAAAGAGACTTGTTGCCATTATTGATATATAATAGAGAGATATTTGTTGTTGGGTTTTTTCCCCTCAAGAGGAGGGTTTTCCCAAGGTATTTGTTGTGTCTTTGTGTTGAATTTTTGAATTAATTTATGTACATTAAATCTGATCATAAAAAACAACACTTCTCACTCACTATATAAGTACTCTCATCAAGTTCCTTTGCTACATGTGCAACTACAACATCACCTCTTCCTGTTCATGACCACTTGGCCAGCTTGCAATATCTTTCTCACGTTGCATTCTATCCTTGCAACCTCCATATTTGTAAAAATTCACCTACACCCAAGTTTTTTGCTTCCTTTACTATAGGTGCACATTTCTCCATGGGAAAACCTCTAGTTGTAACATTTAATTTAATACAAATTCCTATTGCAATGATTCCTTTGTGGAAAGTCTTGTGGTTGCAAGTAGCTAGGTACTTTGGTACAAGTTCCTCTATGTTATGGTGACTCCCTCACTAGTGGCTACAAGTGAAGAATCTCCAAATGGTCAATTACATACCTCCAACCCATGTCAATTACTAGTACTAAGGATGTTGTTGCATCATTATGCCCCCAAGTTTATGCAATATTTTTTAAGAATGAAAACAACAATAGTATAAAATGACTCAAAATGATAATTCGAAATTTTATATAATTCACTTTTTCTTTATGCCAAGAAAGAATATTCTTGGTGGTTCCTGAAGAAATATCTTGTTAAAATATTTTGTAGGGTATTAATACCTTTGTTATAGAAGTTGAAAATATAAACCCAAAAAAAATTAGCTAGAGGTTTATCCTAGCAATTGATCATAGGTGACTACCAAAAAGATTGATGGTTAATACACAAATTAATCATAAATCTATCTTCATTCCATAGAAGCCATGACTTAATAGCTTTTTGTTCTTTCCATATACTTTTGCTAACAAAATTACCCCAAATTAGATCAAGCTCCTACATAATGAAAATATTATGAAGGCCAATATATTTCTCAACCTTACAAACATGTATCACACTAGTGGAAATACAATAGTGAAGTAAAAATTTCCAAGCTTTATCACTCCCAACGTCTCTAATTAACCATTTAGAACATAAGATTTTACATTTTTGTTGCATACCAATAAGACCTATCTCTCTAGAGTCATGAGGGAAAAAACAAAATTCCCAAGCAACTCTATGAAATCATTTTCTTTAGAGATTTCCATAAAAAATATTTGAGAAATATTTGAAAGGCATGTAGCATGAGGAACAAAAAACATGGGTGGCTATTAGAACCTTAGAAAAATCCTTAAATTTACCTTTAAGAGATAGATTCTTAGTAATCCAAGAAGCCAATTTTTTCTTCCCACCCAACTAATAATAGTTTACCATAGAGTAGATGAAGAATCTTGAAAGCCAAAGAGAATGTATAATATCTTAAGAAAATATCCATGATAAATCCACTTCCAACCAAAAGAGGTAATTTGTGCTAGTTTAGGGAATGAATATTTCCTATAATATTGATTCTTCTACCCTTGAATATTTGAATTAGAAGAAAGGTAAAATGTATCTAAGCATTGAAGGATCCAATTAATACTATTTTCATCCTCCAAAAAAGTAAGAAAATAGTGATGTAAAAATAATGACCATTTAAGCTATTAAAAATAAATGGAAAAAGTGATAGCATTGACTAGATTTCATGAAACAACACATGAACTAGAAGATATATGAAGCCTTTAGTACTTGAAATATGTAAGATAAGAGAAAAGTGCATTCTTTCTTATATGGAGTGAAAACCCACAAAACGAGAAGATTGATGGCCACTAGTAGTGATACACTCACAAGAATCAACAAAAATAATTTCAAGAAATATCAAGAATTTGGGACTAAAACATGAAACTTGAATTATGAAAGGGGTCATTTTATACAATCATAGGATTTTAAAAAATAAATTTCAACAAAGATGGATTTATATTAAGAATTTATAGCCTAATCCATGTTCCTTGCCAAACATTAATGATGCGATAAAAAAATATATCTAGACTTGATAAACCTAGTTTTCACTAGCTTAATAGTCAAATAATGAACATGACACAACTTGAGAGAAAGAGCCTTAGTAGTGATTTCATAAGAAACATTGAGCAAGGTGATTAGTCGTTAATTACAAATATTATTTAAATCTTGAATCTTAGGAATGAACTTAATATATCCTTGTTAATTATATTTTCTAAGGATTTTGATTCATAAGCTTCCGTATAAACTCAATCAAGATCATTAGCAACCATATCCTAGAGGGATTTTTATAATTCACATAGAAATCTATCACATCTAAGTGATTTACCATTAACATGGAAAAATAATCCTTGTGAAGGTCTTTTTGAGTTATTTTTTTTTCAAATAGAGATCCATGAGAAGGTAAAACCTAGTACGTGACCACCTAAATACACTGTTGAATAACATTAGATCACGCCAAGGGGTGATCCTAATTCTTGAAAACCTATTCATAGTGCTAGATGAAGTCATGCGTAATGGAAATAAGTTATTCAATTATTTGAGGTCCTTATTTGATGTGTTTGATCACTTGAAATATGATGATCTCTTAAAGAGGATTATAAAATTGAAGACTCAATCTCCAACTTTGAACCAGTGCATGTGATCCTTGATTTGAGCCACTATGGTGGAATTGTTATCTATAATATATTCCTAATTACAAATTATTATAACATGAAGTTGTAGAGGATTCTAAAAGGAAAAAATCTAACAAAGGCTCAAATAGCAAGGAAAAATAGTTAGTAAAAGAGAAAAAATATCAAGCTAACATCATGGGCATATCAATCCTTTTAAGAACCCATTTAGAATTCAAGCATACTCTACCCCGTATATTCCATATATCTTGGCTATGATAGTAACCAATGATGTGATGAAAAAGGTCCAACTTATTATGCATGAAAATTTGTACCTCTCTTTCTCTATGTTTCCAATTCATAATAAAATTTACCACACTTGTCAGGTGTATCCTCTACCATTTTAAAACCCCCACACATGATCCATGTAGTTGGAGAAAATGAATCAACAATCCAATACCAAATAATAGATCATTCTATTGGAACCTACCCCAAAGTTTCAAAATTTCATGTCATTTGTTCCTGTAAACCTTATTTGATTACAAATTTGAGAAATCTAATGTTATAGTATTATGGCTTGTGTGTGTGTGTTGTTCACACTTGCAAAACTCATAATATTTTTTCTATAAACCTATCTTTATCCTAGACACATCATGTTGTGTCCAAATTCTTTTAAGGTTACATAGTTGTTAATTAGTGGGCCCCATTATATTGACATAACTTCTTATGGGTGAAAGTGATTATGTCTCATGTTCATGGGGTTATGTCTTAAGTTTTTCCATAGTGATAAATGTACTCTATTTCTTTGGGCCTATTTTATGTCAAATTGTTTTCCTAATCATGTCTCTATATCAACCCCTCCAACATTAATGGTAGCCTACTTCCTAACAATAATGGCCTTAGATCCCACTTTTCTTGTCAAGATTTCAATTAATATTTCTATACATATCAAAATTTATAAGTGCAATCCCACAAAAATCCCCTTCACACTCCATTTTCTAATCTCTTAGCGATTTCCTATACCCCACAAGTGCACAACTTAATGCACATGATTTTATTCATTTTCTTTGTTTTTATTGCCATGGATAGTTAACCTTACTGCTTACCTTTTATCACTTCCACTATACACTATGCACTAGTCATATTAATTATGTGTCTCTTTACCATTAATGGTGCACATAAACTTTAGTAATCACATGTATATTCACTTTTATCACTTTTAACTATATACTAGATCTTTCCTTCAACACACCAACTACTTAATCCCCTACAAGCTTCTTGCATTTTAACACTTTTTAAGAAAAACAATCTCCTCATGGAACTATGTGGAATATCATATACATGTGTTGATAACTCATTAGGCCATAGGTTTTTGGATGGAAGCTCGATAATAAATTTTGGATGTGGACCAATTCCTTATTTTTTTATGTTCCTTTATGCTAACAATTGTAATAGTATCCAATGTCTTCTCTACTTACAACACTCAATTTCTATATATTTCCTATGGTAATTATTTAATGGTCCATGAGACCAATCATTCATATCAATCTAGGTGTTAAGGTTTTATTATCCTAATAAAATGGTCTCTTTGGTAGCTGAGTTGGAGTCATTATTAAATTATTTCCTACCAAACATTACCTTTGGCAATGGTGGGCCTACTACATTGAGAGGGATTATTGTCTTACACAACAAAAACTATTTTCGCACCACATGAAAACTATATAGTAGTCTTAAGAACCTCTTCAACTCAAGGGTCAAAGGGGTCATGTGTCCTATATATGTGATGTGGTGACTCCCTATCGATATTGAATAAAATATCTTCTTGGGGAGGAAATCAAATGGCAAGACTTTTGGTGTCAAAACAAAAGGGAAAGTTACACTTTCAAAAAAATTCTAAGGCGGTTATTGGTGTAAAATAGAGGGTTGAGTGGTGGTTACAGGAGGTGGCTTCATTAGTGAAAATTGTGGCTCTGAATAATAGATTTTTCTTACAAAAATTTGATTTTTACTTGTAGTGAATCAAGCCCATGTGACTATAGCATTGTAATATCGAAATTTGTGATTTTATTTTCAATAAGTAATCAAAAGTAGGTTATTTCTTGTCTTCATTTTTTTGTTTGATATCTATTGTTGTGTTTTGTTGGTGTTGGGTGGAGTAGCCCCTCGTCAGTTGACTTTGACCACTTGACCTCTTTCCCTTTCCATGCCTCTTGAAAAGTGCCCCAACTAAACTTGAATAGGTCTTGAAAAATATGCATACTAACTGGAATTGTTGTCTTTGAATACTTTGCATGAAGTTTTCAAGCTATTGGGCGTACAAGGAAAAAAACCTTTATTTTAGGGCCCAAAACTACCCCAAACTACATGCTTATGGTTTCAAACTTCACCCAACTCCAATCATGTCCATGTAGGCTCCTTAATAGGCCTAAAACTTATTGTAAGTGCCTCCAAATTGAACCTTTTAGCCTTAAATTGTGAAAACCTCGACATGATGATAGGTCATCTAGAGTTACTTGAAGATAGCAAGTTGCTTGAAGATAGTCAGCTCCTCTAGAGTGGTGTAGGATAAACTTAAGGTTTACAAAATGATCCATTGTTTAAACCTTTATAAATCCTTCATCTTCACATATCTAGTTAATGCATAGGTCTTGTCATCTTGTTCCTCTCAACATTCACTACCCAACTTTAGTTCTCCTTGGTGATTCGTGGTGACTTTGTTCTTTATGGAAGTCACTACCTTACTATCATTGTTTCCTCACTCAAAAACCCCATCTAAAGCTTTTCATGCATATGAATATATAAATTTCCATAAACTTATCTTTCTTGACTTGTGCATTTGCAAAACTTGAATAATCTTAATGACCCTTCATTATTTGTCCTTTCTTGGTGGTTGTCTTCATTTGATGAAGTCACTATCATTATTATGCTTGACCTACAATATATTTCTTCTTACTATGCTTTGCATTTAATAGTCTTCTTTGAGGTTGTGGCTGTCCTTATTCATCTTGGTGATTATGAATCATGACTTCAAATTGACTGTTCTCATTCTAAGCTTCATGGTCACTTTCCTTGCATTCTTTAAAACCCTATCCTTTTAGTCCTTTGAAACTTGCTACGTGACTTCATCTTCATCCTCATATCTACAATAAAAACCCACCTCACATTCATACTCACTTGGAACAATAACTTGACTAATTACTTACTGCTCTAATTGGTATTTCAAGGTGATTGTCCTTCTTTTTTCATTGAACAATCCACCTTTGAGATGACTATCCCTTCTTGATTTCATTATACTCATCAACACTACCCTAGGTCTTTAAAAGAAAAATATTGCTTCCTTAAATGCTTTCTCGTGTGGTTTCCCTCTATCATGAAGTCATTGCTCTCTATCATTTTTCATGAGCATTGTGCATCTTGAACTACCCTCTTTCATTTTTCATGTTCAACTAATAGATATAACAATGGTAGGATTGGTTCCTATTTTTCTCTAATATTTTCCATAAAGATTCTTGGAATCTCCTAGTAAGACTTGTCTTCTTTATGATTGTCTTGTCTTTAAGAATATCAAGGTAAACTCTGTTAAATACATCACAGTCCTTTTTAATTGTCATGCTCTTCTAACACTTGCATTTGTGTTTCCTTTTGAATGAGCAACATAGAAAATTCGGTCTTACATATCAATGAATATTAGGCTTAGAATGTAATCATTTGCATAGCCCAACAAAAATTTCAGCTTCTCTTAGTGAAGAATATTAAGACCAAAGAGGACTTCCCTCTTGATTGGTCATCCCTTCAAAGGAGATTTTTTTTAGTTTTTCCATCATATATTCCATGAAGACAAGTATGGACTCCCAAACTGTTCGGATGATACATTAAAATGCTTGTATATAGCATGCATGCCACAACTCACTTGCAAGTGTTTACATCATGGAGGATATCAATTGCTTGATAAAATATGTAAAACATTGTAGAAGCATACTAGTAGCTTCTTATACCAGCCCAAGACTTTTGTTCTAGACTAAAAGATGGGTAAAAATTTATTCAAATAAAAAAAGAGCAATACAAAGCAAGGGCATTACACAACCCTATCAATCTCCACTAATTGGTCAAACTTTTGAGACAAATTCAGGGGTAATTGACCCCTTTACACAATATTCCATTCTTGCAAATGATCAGAAGCTCATTTAGCCAAACAATCGGCAACCACATTCCATTCATGTGGAATATGATAGAAATAAACAAAATCCAAGGAAGCACACAAATTAAGAATCTATTTTATAATAATAGCCAAATGCCAACTAACATCCTCTAACTATTGCCTCTTCAACAAAGTCACTACCACCTAAGAATCAGATTCACAAATGATATGTCTCCACCCGAGAGCACAACTACGCTCCACAACACAAAGAATGGCAAGAGCCTCCATCACATTGTTAGTATATGAACCCTTATAAATAGAAAATATAAACTCAATAGTCCCAGAACTAGTCCACCCAACACCTCCAATACCAACATGACCAAGATTTCCATGAGAAGAACCATTAGTTTTGATTTTCAACACACCTTGAGGACGAGGACACCAATGCCCCTCCCTATTTATCTTCCGAAGGAGATGGCGACAAGTGTTTCTCATGATCTAACCAACATTTTGAGCAGCCCCCCATTGAAGAGGAAGATTGAGATGAGTACAAAAGGTAGCTTCTCCAAGATCCACACCCTCAGCAAAGTCACACTTACCTACAATAGTTTCTCCCACAAAATGAAGAATCCTCCACCACGAATTTTGGACAACTAACTTCACATCTTGAAAAATCCTGCAATTCCTCTCCAACCAAATATTCCAGATAATAAAAGTCGGTCCTAGAGCCCAAGTAACTTGAAGAAACGAAGTCTTAATAAGAGCCTTCCCACACCGGGCAAAGAAATATGCTAAAGAAGAGACATGCAAACAAGTCTAGTTCCACACAACCCACCAAAGGTGCCAAAGCCTCCTAGAAAAGGGACACTAAAAGAAGAGATGAGAGATAATCTCTTCAATATTACAACATAAAACACACATCAAGGGCCCTTGAAACCCTCTCTTGCATAATTTATCCCAAGTAAGACCCTTGTTCTGGACCACCCGCCATAGAAAAAAATTGCACTTGGGCCAAGAAAATTTGTTCCACACTTGTTTCCACCAAGGAACCTCAATGTCCCCAAACACCTACCTAAGCAACTCACCATACCTAGCTAAAACTGGGCACTTACCAGATAAATGATTGTTACTCCACGCCAGGAAATCCTGCCCTACCATGGAATTACATTCCCGAGAAGCAAGAATCTGAGCTAACTCTTGCCTATCCCCCTCTGGCCCTCTTAACAGCCAATCTGAAAGAGTGCTTCTATCTAAGGCTAGCAGCCAATCCAATATTCTGAACAAACTTATAATGCTCAACTGTGTTGCTACCTGCAATAGTAAAATGGTCACAAAGAGACTGGAGGTGAGGGTGAACCATAGATTTTTGGGAATGAGGTTTATTGAATACTCATGCACTCTTAGGATCTTTCACCTAAAAGGAGAGAGATAAACCCCATCAAAATCAATGTGGTTCACTCAATCTAATGTATGTGTGATGTGATTAAGACTAAATGAGATGCAACTATGCAATGTAATTGACTGATTATGAATGCAAAAACTAAGAAATATATCTTTTTTGAAAACACATTATGATAAGCAAAAAACACCTAGAAATGAATGCAAAACTAAACATAAATGAACCAAACTAAAAGTGTGAACTTGGGATATAGAAGGAGGCTAGAAATGACACTTTAAATGATGCTAATGCTAGAAATTTTTCCTACCGGAACTCATTTTCCATTTTGGGCTAATTAGTCCTGGTTTTGTGAAACTGAGTCGAAACCCGTTTTGGACAAAAGGGTATCTAGAAATGCAAAAAAAATTGTTTAGGACTAGAAATGGGACTCATTCACTACTAATGGTGAATGAGTCCATTTTTGAATTTATGAATATTCAAAAGAGGAAATAGGAGATCTCAGTCTGCACTTTGGCTTTCTACAGGTGTTCACTTCTGAAACTCAGATTTTTGAATGTGAAAGTGAGTTTTTGTTGATATTTTGGCTTGATCAATGAAGAGAAGACTTAAACAAATTTTCAATGCAATCTTCAATTATTTTCAAGCTTCCAAGATGCCTAAATCTACAAACACACAAGAAGAGAAGAAGAAATGTTGGATGTTAGAGCATGGGGGTTTGCCTTGGTCAAACCCCTTTTAGGTAATTAAACCAAAATGATGAAACATGCAATAATGGTTGCAATGATGTTTATTCTTGAATGTCTACAACAAAACATGAAGGATCTTCCCTTAAATGTTTGAAAATTGATATCTTAATGACTTGAAGTGATGTAACCCTAGCTTGCATGACTCGAGATGGAAGAATGGTGGATGAGTAATGAAGAATGAATGTGATTTAGGGTTTAGAGAGGTGATTTTATAGGAAATTCAACTTATTATCATGAAAATTGGATCCCTAAGACCAACATGTGAAAATAATAAACTTAAATTTCAAATTTTCTCGCTCAAAGGTCAAAAATGGGCCAAAAGGGACTCATTGGCCACCCATGGTGAATGGGTCCCACTTCGATGGCACTGATTCACCATGGATGGAAAATTGGTCCCATAGGGGCCATTTTGATAGCTAAGATGGCATGAGATAAGGAAATAAGGTTTAAATTGCAACTTTATTGGGTATTTTATCAAACATAGCCTCAAGATGCACCATATGGGTTAATAGGGGCCTATTAATGATGATGTGAAGGCCAATTAGGGCTTGGGACACAAAATTCAATGTGAAAGTGTGATTAAATACACTTTACAACATTAAGATGAGGTCCACTTAGTCTAGGAAGGCACAAGAACCAATGTGAATGTGCAAGACACATTACAACACTAGTTTAACATTAAGATTATTTACAAGCCTTCTAGATTGATGTGAGGATGTATTTAAATACATTTTATAATGTTGAATTAGGGAGAAATGAGTTTACTAAGTCTAGAAAAGCATGAAAGTATCTTACAACACTTTACAACACCTTTATAAGACATCAATACAAGCATGCTATTCAATTTGCAAGGATCCAAGACCTAGTGTGGATGCATAAAATGCCTCACAATACCTGAATCAAGGCCTCATTAAGTCCAATTATCATGAATTATTGCCATGTCAAGCAAGTTTCCTTTTTTCTATGGTACAAAGGGTAAGTAGAAAGAATAGGAGGATGACCATCCCAAGAATCCCACCAAAAAAGAACCTAAGAACCTGTATGACATATTAAAAAAGACCCTTCTTGACCAACTGAATCCTTGATTTGAGGGTATTCCAAATCATAGATCCCCTTCCTTCCAAAGGAAAATAAGGAACATCAAAAGTGTTAACATCCTTAAGATACTTTTGGGTAAGAATATGGGCCCAAAGCTAATGTTGACTAGTACACCAATGCCAATGTAACTTGGCAACAAGATATTTCCCATTCAAAACATCAGAATTCAATCCAAGGCCCCCCTCTTTTTGTGGCCTGCACACACCATATCCCACTTAACAAGGCTCCACTTAGCCGATTGCAAATTACCACTCCAAAGAAATTGTCATGAGAGAGCATCAAATTCCCTTAGGAAATACAAGGGAACTGTCTAAACAAAACACCTATAAATAGGGAGAGCTTGAATAACAAACTTTAGAATAGTTACTCTTGCAACAGTAGAAAGCCAATGGTGAGTCCAATGATTGACTTTACTGCGCAACTTATCAAGCAAACTTTGCCAAGAAGACCTGGGTTGCCTACCAACAACAAGAGGTATTCCCAAATAGACAAAGGGAAGATACCCAATCTGAAACCTCCAAATATTAGCAATCAATCGTTGAATAGCTTGAGGAGTATTAAAAATGGAGATAGAAGACTTGTGCTCATTGACTTTTTGACCGAAAGCAACGAGGTAAATAGCCAAAGCCCGCCTAAAAGAAACAACCTCATGAAGGTGAGCCCTCCCCATAAGAGAAGTGTTATCCGAAAATTGAAGATGAGAGAGTTGTGGTAGCCCATCACCCCAATACCAACCTTGAATCTTGCCCTTGGTAACCCATGACTTGAGAAATCAGCCCGGACCCTTAGCCATAATAATAATCATATAAGGGTAATGAGGATCTCCTTGACAAAGGCCCCTAGAAGCCTCAAAAATATCAGAAGGTTCCCCATTTATAAGAATAGAAAAAGAGGAAAATGTAACATAGCTCATAGTCCAATTGACCCAATCTAGACTAAAACCAAAGCCTAAGAGAATTTTCTATAAAAAAATGCCACTTAACTCTATCATAAGCTTTGGCCATATCCAATTTGATAAACATAGAATTTTCCTTAGAAGTTGTCATAGAGTGAATGAATTCAAAGGAAACCACCACCCCATCTAGGATCTGTCTACTAGCCACAAAGCCTCCTTGCTCCTCATAGATTATAGAAGGAAGAAAAAGTTTGAGCCTTTTAGCAATCAATTTAGCAAAAAAATTATACACCATATTATAGAGAGCAATAGGTCGAAAGAATTCAAGCTGATCAACACGTTCCTTTTTAGGAATGAGGACCAAAAAAGTAGAGTTCAAAGCATGAAGCATCTACTTACTATGAAGAGATTCCCAGACAACCTCCAACAAATTCAAACTTATAATATCCCAAAATTCCTAAAAACATTAATAGGAAAGCCATTCAGACCATGGGCTTTACCTTTATTCATCCCAAAAGTAACCTCTTCCAATTTCGGAAAGGAAATTGGGCAGATGAGGGAATCATTCATCTCCTTGGAGATTAGGGAAGGAATGCAAGCAAGGATCAAATTGTCCTCATCTTTTGCAGTGGGAGAATCCTTAGAATAAAGAGCATAATAAAACTATCTAGCCTCACAAAATAAAGCTTGCAAAGAAGAAATGTGGATCCCATCTGTAATGACCAAAGAGGAGATACAACTTCTATTGTGATGAGTTGTCACAAAATGATGGAAGAAAGAAGTTTTCATGTCCCCTTCCTAAATCCAATCAATTCAAGCCTTTTGCTTCCAAAAGATCTCCTCCCAAAGCTCACACTCCTCCAGAACTCTCCCAGCCTAGGATTCTTCTTGACCCAAAGCATCCGAGAAACCAAAATACTGAATTTGGAAAATAATCACATCAAGGCACGCCTGGGAATTCCTCTTCATAACCTTAAAGTTACCAAAACTCATCCTATTCCATCTCTTAAGGTGAAATTTAACATAGTAAAGTTTCTTAACAAAGGTGTATATAGTAGTACCATAAACTGGGTTTCCATCATGCCACCCCTGGGCCATAAGATCATGCAAGGAAGACTACCAAAGCCACATAAGTTGAAACTTAAAGGGAGGATTCTTGGTAGCTATAAAATAGATTACTGAAAGTTTAATTGGCCAATGATCAGAACCCCTCCAATCAAGAATCTTAGAACAAGTAACCAACCTACCTCCCATTCAAAAACAAGAAACAAGAAATCTATCCAACCTTCAGAAATTGCTTCCTCTCCACTTCGTTTATTATTCTAAGTAAAAACCCCATTAGAAGGCTTAACATCAATTAAAGCAAGCACATCCACATTCTCTCAAAAAATATTAGAAGCAGGACCAAGCTGGGGCAACCCACCTCTTTTCTCCTCCAAGCTCAACACAAAATTAAAATCACCAACTAAAATCCAAGGAAGATATGGAGCGCATGATCTAACATACCTTATATGAGCCCAAAGCCAAATTTTTCCATGAATATCAATTAGGGCATAAACATTAGTAATCAAAATAGTCTCACTAGTTTCCAAGGAAGAGGCATCCATGGAAATAGTAGAGTGACTAGAAATCCACCAAAGCAAAGCAATCTTTCTTGGATCCCAAAAAAGAGCCAAACCCCCATAACTCCCCTAAGAACCAATGCACTGACATTGACCAAAATACTAGATACGAGAAGCACATTGAAGCATGAAATTAACTGAAAGTTCAGTTTTCTAAACACAAAAAATTTCTGGATAATGAACAACAACTAGATCATGAATAGCCTTTTGATAGTAGGTGCTATTAAACCCCCTTACATTCTATGAGAGAAAAATCATGGGGGAGATAGAGAAAAGTGAGCATCAATGGGTTTAACAGACCCAGATTCCACGAACAAATCTCTAGTATGCTTAATCTTCTCAACATCCTTCTTGTGACCAATTTTAGAAGAGTGCTCAGACAAACTCTTCGTAATCATGTGTTGTTGCACCCCCAAGGCTAGAGAAGACCCCTTGCTCTTGCCAGAAACTAGCCCCTCCCTTGCCAAATCTGCCAAAACAATATCATCTTCATCCTACATAGGGTCATTAAGAGATACCAGTGGATCCTACATACCCAGTGATAAATGAATATCTTGATCGGAACCTTGTCCCTACCCCACATCACAACCCATACCAACAACATCAGAAGGTACATCCAATGGAATTCCTTCCTCCAAGGTTGAGATGTCAAACACCTCAAACTGATTAAAGTTGATTAAAGTCTTCTTCATTCTTCCTATCGTTGAATGATCTCTTTTGACCACGACCTTTAGCTCGAGGCTTAATTTTCACACATCGATCTTTATTTGATTCACCCTCCATCATGGAAGATTTCCTTTTATCCACCTTAACTACTTTTGGAGTTGAAGATGAAGGAGAAAAATTATAAAGAGGATCCTTATTAATCCTAGGACATTGCTTCTGAAGATGTCCATACTCATGACAAATCCGACAATGAAAAGGAAGGGACTCATAATCAAGCTATTGAATCCAAGAAAAAGTACCAAGACAATTTTTTTAAGAATTTGACAAGGGATTATTCAAATCAACCTCCACACAATTCCAAGCAAAGGAAATCATATTTCTTTCAAGGGTTTGTTGAGAAATTGGAATAGGCTTACCAAGAAGAGCTGCAATTTGTTGTAAAATATCTTCTCTCCAAAACTCCAAGGGGAGTCATGGCAGGCGGACCTAGACCAGAACCTTCGACGACAATTCTTCAATTGTATTAAAACCCATATGCCAGGGTTTTATAAACAACCCAACATGATTATAAAAGTAGGGTCCTCCCTCAAAAACTAGATTCCTATCAACCATATTGGAAAAAAAAACCACAAAATAGTTGTTTGCATCCACCATTAACTCCATGTCACACTCAACCTACCATGTATGCCTGATCCAAGCATCTAAAGCCGACAAAGGAATACGGATCCCAAGAAATTTATAGATTAAAGCATGTCTGCTCCAATAAGAAACATCACTAGCCACCAATTCTGGAGAAAGAACCAAGACTGGACGATCTTGACTCCTAGGTAAACAACCATTCACTTTCTTTAGTTTGGGTCCCTCCCCCACATAAAATGACTCAGAGTGTTGAGCATTCAATCCCGATGAAGATCCATTGTGAAACCCACCATAATCAACCACCACCAAATTGTACGAGACCTATTGCTCCGCCATGAGACAAACAAAAGAAACCCCCTTGAAAGTAGAAAGAACCAACACAAAACACCAAGCAACACAAATGAAACAAAAATGAACACTTACAATCATCATGATAGAATTGAAGCCCTCTAAATTTCAAAGTCCTTTACACTTCACATCATGTTATTATAGCTACAAAGCCCACAAATTTTAGATTTGAATTTTAAACTGAAATTGGGACTATTTATGCCTCCTTAGTTCTTTTCTGAAAGACATTGAATTAATCAGCTAAAATAAAAAAATCTTACAATCATCATGATAGAATTGAAGCCCTCTGAATTTAGGTAAGATACTAAAATCTTACAATCATCATGATAGAATGGAAGCCCTCTGAATTTTAGAGTCCTTTACACTTCACATGATGTTATTATAGCTACAAAGCCCACAAATTTTAGATTTGAATTTTAAACTAAAACTGGGACTATTTATGCCTCCTTAGTACTTTTTTGAAAGACATTGAATTAATCAACTAAAGAGTGGAGTTGCAAATGATAACATGCTAGGAACTACTAAAAAGGTTAAACAAGTATTGACCAAAGGAGACATCAGTGCCCTAAAGTGAACCAGAGTTGTTTGAAAGAAAGCATATGCCAAACCTGCACATCAAAACTATTTCCTCACAAATGGCTTTTGGTAGATGAGTAACCTCTATTCATTATCATCCTTGAGTTCCACTATCTAAATATTGCAATGCATTTGGGTAGTAGTAGATCTGGTTTCTTAAAAAAAAATTACATAGTTTCCCCTTATCATTTGTGACTATCCATTAGTTTTGATTGTTGCCACTATCTTTTCTAACCAAAGCAATGTCCTTTAATGTAGTGATTGTCCTATCACTTGGCTCTAGCTTTAGCCTTCACTGATGTAGATAAAACGTCAGTAGGCGATTTTATTGTTGAGTTTTTTTTTGGAGGTATTGTGGGACGAGGATATTCAAAGAGTGGGGGCTTAGCTCTTGATAGAAAATACATATTTGGGGACCTTCAAGTCATAGTTGAGCTCAATGAAAGTAGTATGAGAAAAAGAGGGACTCAAGAAATATATAATGGGATACCAATACCAAAATTGGCTAAATACTACCATACCAACAACAACAGTGATTCTATCATTCTTTGTCCTAGAAAGCAACTTAATGGTCACATTCTGACCACCTGCATCTAACATGCCCGATGCCAAAATTGCACCCATCTTGCTCATGTGGATTGTATGACTAAGACAACAGGGATACTATTTGTGGGGTTTGCTTAGTTTTAGAGTATAAAACAAATCCAAGTGCCATTACCGCAACTCTTCTCACACTTGCATCTATCATTTGGATATCCTAGACATTTCCATCACAACAAAAATGGGGGGAAAAGTGTAACCCCCCACCACAAAAACCCAAAAGGAACAAATAAAAACACAACAATTTTTTTTTAAAAGAACATAATAATTGTACTTAAGTATTCCAACATGACAATGTTCTAGGCTGCACAACTAAATCCCTTGGGGTACACGAGGTGACATTACTACACTAACCCATAACAAAGATAATAGATGAAACAACAATTAAACAATTATGTAAAACCATTCATTCTCACATCACCATTTAAAACATCCATTAACAATAACCACCTTAATAAAAGTAATCCATATCAAACCATACATGAAAAACACAAATGAATTAATCATAAAGATAATATATATATATATATATATATATATATATATATATATATATATTGACAAATACAATACAACATAATCAATAATTACAAATGGCAGTACAAGAATAAATCACACTATGTGATAATACAATACATCCTTCTGAAAATACATCTCAATAATCACATATACAAATTACATCATAATCTTCCCAACATACGTGGGAGTCGATACATCAATAAATAAATTACATCTAAAGTATAAACATACATCTGGTAAATAAGAACACTGGATCATCTGTACCTGCAAAACTTTGCAATGAAAGAAACAACTACAACCAAAGAGAACCCAACAAGGTGCGTATCACATTCCACCCAACCACCCCTATGCTGGGAGTAGACAAGGAAGGATCCCCGACCAAGCACATCTAATAGTATCACAAGGCTGACTCCAAACAAGATAATGTAATATCAAAAGACCACATGGAAAACTAAACAACAATCATTCACCAATAGACATAACAATAGACCACTTTTGAAACATAACAATAAATCACTTTCTAAATAATACAACAATAAATCACAAAACACATCATCAATAAATCTCAAGTCATCATATCAAAGACTACTTCCAGAGGACTCCAATAAAACAACACAAATGGAATGTTAGAGGAGAGTTTCATCGCATGGCTTTACATGGATTATTCAGATGACCTATCACAAGGTGTAGCCTCCATCTATACATGGATTATCTAGACAGCCTAGTTTGAGGTGTTGCCACTATCTATGGTTCTCCTGACAGCTTATCTCAAGCACCGCTCCATAGGGTTGCTCATACAGAATTGTCAACCTCTCGTGGAGACAAGGCAATGATCTTGCCAACCACGGCCTTCTCGATCCCCTTTAGTCTATGATAGCACTAACAAGTGGACGAGGCACCACAATTATCTTATTAATGTTTTAATCCCCACCCATGATTAATTACTTAGATTATCACTAATTACTCTAACTCTACGTGGGTTACCCTGACAACCCCTTTGTGCACTAGCCCCCACTTAGAGCCACTCTCTCTAGACAATCAACAAAAAATTTCCAATTACAAAAGGATTGTACCAACAAGAATTATTGAACCAATCAAATGGATCATCCGTGAAGCATAACCATCTCCCCCAAAAACATATGAACAACATCCACAAACTGGTACAACCCATGTATAACTCAAATCACGACCATAGCCAAAACATAGGCCAAACATCAAAATATAAGATTACAAATACACATCAGTATCCTCACCTCTGAAAGTTCCTAAACAACAACTTAATTTCCTATAATAGGATAAGCTAACTCTAGGGTTTTCCCGCAAGCCATAAACCCAAACAAAAGAAAACCATAATAGACTCAATGAATAGTCTCTAAAGTAAACAATTTACATAACACAATGCTATACAACTCATTTCAATACACAATAAATTTTTCCAATAAAACAAATCAATTACTCAAGAACATTCTATTAATTAACACATAGTTTATCTCTAATTTTCACAATTACACTAGCATAATACCTATTTATACAATTTTCCCAACATTGCTACACATGAATTTATATCATCTTCCAATGTCCTCAACACATACAATCATCACCATACAAATATATCTATATATATACACACATATATACACTATTTACATGTATATACACATATGCATATATATATAAGTATATATACAATATATATATATAACAAAACATACTGTAAAAATTTCATCGTTAAATATATATATATTTATAAATTTGAATAAAATTATAAACAAAGCTTTCACATTTTTAAAAAAAAAAATGTATTAAATATCAAAGGGACAAAAGTCCCATGCGTTGGGTACTGCGCACCTCCCAAAGGGAGGCCGCAATCCCCACGATTGTGTACAACAGTCGTGGGTACTGTGCGCACCTCCCAAGGGGAGGCCGCAGTCTCCACAGACTGCGTACAATAGTTTGTGACTATTGTGCTATTCCATGGTGACCGCGCACAGTACTACGGGCAGTGTACGGCTTCGGCCGTCCACAACCCAAACAAAACATAATTTTAATTTTTTTATTTTTTTTATATATATTAAAAACTTTCATAAAACAAAAATTACGAACCCCAGTAACATTATATAAATACTTTATATAGATTTATTTTTTTATATTATACCCTATTTCATACAAAACCAAGAAATTTGCAATATAGATTTATATTTATATTTTATTCTTTTCACATAAAATGAAATCACACCAAGTACATGATATGTATATAAATTTAAAATAAGACAACAAAATTATAACATATACATATATATCCACCTCTGTTTATATATATATATATATATTTAACAAACTTGATTTAGAACGATAATATAACCAATAGATTTTTCAATAAACCCAATATAGATCTGGTATGTAAAATCAACCCACAACAAAAACAATTTTTTTTATTTATTTCAAAACAATAAATTTCACTTCTAAACTTTATTGAAGAATTTTTTAAAAAGGTTTTACTAAAGTTTTTCCAGAAGATTCAAGGGTTTCATACACACAAATTTCAAATCACAGAACTTCTTTCAATGAATTTTTCAAACATAGCAACCAGATTTTGTTTGTAGAACAATAAACTAACAATAAATTAAAAGAAGAAAACCTAGAGTCCTTCGTTCAATGTAGAATCCCCTCTATGGCTTTTTCTCAGTTTCTTGCCTTCAGTTCCCTTTTGAACCAATCCTTTCTTCAAAATAATTCTTTTACCCAAAAGCACAAAAAAAACTTTTTTTTTTAAAATTTTACAACATCACCAGAAACCCTTGTGTGCGTGTAAAAACAAAAAAAAAACTCTTTCCCAATAAAAATAAATAAATAAAGCTCATCATCTTTTTCCTCAAAAATCCTCTCCATTCATTGATTCTTTTCCTGCTTTTTAAAAGCACACTTATCTCACAATTTTAATTAAAAATTAATTATTTTCTCAAGATATTCTCTACAGATTTTTCTTATCAGGAAAAAGATAATATATAATTATCATCATCATTATTAATTTAAATTAATTACTTACACTTTTAATTAATTAAATAACTTTTTAATTTACAATATATTTAAAACTCAACATTTACTAACTTACAATTAATCAAGTAACAAAACAACATTAATTAATCTTATAAAATAAAGATTAATTAAATAACCACTAACCATAAATAAAATAATTAATCTACAATCAAACTACACAATGACAAGGACAAAACCTCAATCATACACAACAAAACTCACAATGGAATGATGGACTTGGGACGGGGACACTTCCTTATCAACTCCCTTTTTCAACATTGTACTCATTAGGCTAATTTAATGCTCGCTCTATCCTACCGAAGCAGGTGGAATTGAGACTTTATTCCTGCAAATCTTGCATACAAATAAATGTCAAGTAACACACACACACACACATATATAATCAAAAACATCATTTCGTGAGAAGGAATTGCAGGATAGTAGGGCACTCGTAAACGAGTGGTGCTACACTGTCCTCTCACCAAAACTATACTAACAAATACAACATTAGATGTAAAGTAGCATTGCTAACTAAGTGATCACATCATAAACTAGTTACTAAACTATTACATCACAATGTATTACTAAAATCAAATTAAACATCACCAAACCACATGTAACCATAATGCCATATCAAATATCCATGTCATCAAATGAAGTAGTACAATCATCAATCAATCTAAACTATGCAATCCACCAATATTCCAACAATAAGTAGTAACTATCACAGTCTCAAACAAAAGCATAGAAAGATAACAAGTCCAAACAGTATGAGGGGTATTACAAAAAGCAATGCTCCCATTTTCAGAAACAACAGGCCTATTAGATTCAACCTATGTTGCTGATGATGACTATCCATGAATTGGGTTATTAAAGGACTGAGCATTTTCAGAAACAACAGGCCTATTAGATTCAACCTGTACTGCTGATGATGAGTATCCATGAATTGGGTTATTAAAGGACCGAGATTTAGGCTCAGGTGGACATTCTCGAACATTAAGAAGGAAAAGCTAATACTCATTCTTAAATAAATAAAAAATTAATTGAAATGTCATCAAAGCATCATTCTAATTCTTACATTTCAACAACAACTCCAAAATTTCCTCCTTTGCCATTTACATTGACCTCTATCTACTTGATGACATTTCCTAGAGTTTGTAATGCTTTGGGAAAAAATATCAACATTTCTTAAATTGAAGTGACACATCATTTTGTATTTTGAAGCTTTGTCCTTAAAAGGACAGTCACAATATTGTTCTTGAGGATTTCAAAATAATACTATTTACTCTACAGTCTTCATATACTGTATTTTGCTCTTTTTTAATATTTTCACACTATTCCCTGCTTTCAAATATTGGCACCACTGATTCTGGAAAATCTACGTTTTCAAGGATTCTCATTTCCCTGATCTTCTTCTCTAGTTTTTTAAAGTTTGTAGAGCCACTCTTTGCAAGGACTTCCTTAATGACCAATTCATCAATCTTATATGTCGATTCCATGTGTCTTGGAAGAAGCTTTTTGCATAAATTCCAAAGGCCACTTCTCCAATGCTTCAGGAAGCACTGTATGATTTGTGTTTGCCAATGTTTGTTGAGTAATATTCCAGGCTTCCTCCTAAGGCAAGCCTTTTACATCAATCAAAATCTGTACCAACTCCAATACAAATAATATTGGACGTGTATCATTCATCTGAATTGCAATCTTTGCTGGAAACTGTCTCCAGTTCACATTATGTCCGGAATGTCTTTTGAAAGACAGAAACATGTCTTGAAGAGGAGCTGAACACAAGGTATACTGATGCTTCAAACGAAGAATCTTTCCTTCTGTAGAATCATCTCCTAGATAAACATAACAAATATTTGCTGCATGTAGCACATGTGGCATGTCATATGCAACAGCCTTAATATTCTCCCTAACAACCCAACGCCTAGATCCATTATAGCCATTCTCCACTTTGTCATAAGATTTAACAAGGTATGAGACACCACGCTTGGCAATTTCCCAGGGATTTACTATTTCCAACCAGCATTCAGCTGCTTCCTCCTGACCATCCTTTGTTCTATTATGATGGAATAGCCCATAGTAGTAACGAAGTCTCTAACCCCATACAGGACTATCAAGGGTGGCCAAGGAATTGAGAAAGCCTGAAACTAATCTCCCCGAGCCTCCATTTCCAAGAGCTGCATTTGGCTCCTGCTCAGCTAGAGCTTCCAAGTCATATCACAACTAACTTAAAGCCTCTAAATAAGCATTTAATCAACTCTGAATTACCAATGGCATTCAACAATGCCCTTCCCTGTAAGAACTCCACTGATAAATAATAAGTCTGCTTAGGATTACACCCCTCATAGTACTTCAGTGTTTCATTCCATCCTTGAATCAAACTGTCTCATACACTTTTAGCAGTTGCAGTTACATAAGCTTGTGGTAACTCAAATTTAAAAGGGGAGAAAAGTGGTGTAAACTCTGCATGGTTTTTTAATGCTTGATGCAATAGATAAGAGTCAAATTGCATACCTAAAGTCCTGCATCTGGGTGTCTTGAATCAGTAGAAACTCCACTTTATTTTCTAGATATAATGCTTGCAACAACTCAGCCGCCATGCAAATCTACTAAACTGGTGTGTAGAATAGTTTTCAAACAGTCTAAAACCCTAGAACCTCGACCTATCTTCATGAAACTTCTCTTTACCAAAGACCTCGACATGCCTGTGAGAAAAATTTTTTAGACATGGGAAACTAATTAAATTTTAATTTCTCTCCTTTTCAAGTTCCTGCCATAGGCAGGTATACTTATGCTTTCAGCAAGTTTCAATAGTTTGTCCAAAATCAACCAATTAAATGCAAGAATTAAATTTTCTTGTCTATATTTTCTAATGTTCATATTTATTTTAATATTCAAAAATTATTTTTCTTCCATTCTATTGGTTAATAGTTGTGAACAGTCATGAACAATCATATTTGTATGATGTAAGCAACAATAATAATGTGAGTAACAATAATAATATGATGAACAATAGTTGTGGAGTGTCATATTTTTCACTATTCTTCAATAGTATATGATTGAACAATTGCTTGTATGGGAACAAAAAAAATCATATTTTTCACTATTCTTCAACAGTATATGATTGAATAATTTGCTTGTATGGAAAAAAAAAAAAATCTCATCAACCTAACTTTGGAAGAAAGGCGCGAATAAAAATACAAGCTTTTTATTTAAGAGATGACGGCTCATAATATAAAATTGATAATGCAATCGCCCTCTTGAATGATGATCATTCATTTACTTGTCATTCACATGGGTGGGACGGTTTAGACATATCTAGAAAAACAACAAAACAATTCTCACCATCGGATGATGGCATCCTTTCTTTGCTGGGTCTTATCTGAGCCTTCAATTTCTCAGGAAAACTCTTTAAATATTAGGGTTAGGCTACAATCTCACTGCATCGCTTCCCTCCAACATCTGTGTTGTATTCTTTGATGTACAGATTGCTATTAGTAAATCCACCAAAACCTTTCCAAAGCTTCAGATTCTACACCTTACACCATGTTCATGTAACAAAGATTCACATCCATATTAAGTATGCAAGGAGATAAGGCTTGCATGCTAGGAACCATTTGCATGCACTAACTTATCGATTACATCTCCATTGTTTTGTTCATCATGATGCTTGTCATTGCAGACACAACAAGTGAAGGAAAATCAGATGGTTGGTTAGATCTGAATGTAGAATCTTTATCTTCATTAGATGCATCTTCCATCTATGCTTTCGATGCTGAATCTTCAGAGCTCAGCTGATTTGGAATTGAGAACAAAAGAAATCAGTAATGTTTCTACAATTTATTTGATTGAGTTCATTTTTTTTAGCTTATTTATTAATTTTTTATACCTTTTGATGTTGTTAGGGACTTTTGGACGTGTATTATAATGTTAGGATCGGGAAGCTAGAGAGTATATGGCTGTTAAATTCTTCACAACATATTGTGATGTAGCAATAATTGAAATTGATTTTATTTATGTTCTTTCAAAGCAAGAAGATCAAATTTGTATTGTTTACTGCAAAATGATCATCAAACTAGTGGAAAACAGAGCATGCTCATGGAAAAATAGATTTTTAAAAACTAAAGAAAAAAACATAAAATTGAAATATGAAAATTTTGTAAAATAAATTTAAAAATCCTCAAATTGAAGAGCAAGTTAAACAGTTGATTCAAGTAGATAAACTAGATAGATTATTAACATAAAACCAAACAAGAATCAAAAGGCAATGCCATCTCTTTCTTCTGTGAATAGAATTAAAAAATCAAATCAAATATTTCATATTTGCCTGTAGATTTGCTTGTGATTTTCTTATTTAAATGTCTTAGCAATTTATGCATAATGGATGGGTATTCTCCAAACACTATGGGATCCAAATACTTGGAAAAATCCTCACATTCTCAGTTTTTAGAGGAAAATTACCATGTCCAATCAAGAGGAGTTGAACTTAATAGGATTATGTA
This sequence comes from Sequoia sempervirens, assembly GCA_007258455.2. Lineage (NCBI taxonomy): Eukaryota > Viridiplantae > Streptophyta > Pinopsida > Cupressales > Cupressaceae > Sequoia > Sequoia sempervirens. The sequence continues at coordinate 59,200 of VDFB02376557.1, forward strand.
ATGAAATATATATATTTTATTGAACAAAGATGAGAATAAAGCAACAACTAGAAGAGAAACATAGCCATAAAGGCCTAAGCAAAGCAGCACAGAGTTTAGTTAAATAGCAGATCACTGTAACAAACACAACCAACAATACAAAACAATAGAGCTAGAGCTAGCATAGCCCAAAAAAGGCTTCATAACAGAGAATCATGGCCACACATGCCCAAAAAAAGAAGCAGAGTTCAGATTACAAAACATGTCCACAATATCAAAATAAGCCATGGCAAAAATTTTGAAACAAGCACAGCCTTTAGAGGAGTTCTTAAAAGTCATTCTTCAACAATGGGAATAGGACATTCAATCCATGATGAACTTCCAGCTGTGTCTTCTCTTGGATCTATTCCAATTGTTTAGCCGACTATTTATGAGCCTTCGCTGTTTCGTCAATGTGAGATGAGGAGGAGGAAAACTGAAAAAGAATGTTATATAAAGCATTAAAATTGCAATTTCCAGATGAGATAATTTTTTAAAAAAATTGAAGTAAATTGTGATTTCCACTCATTACAGAGATGGCTTTTCTTGTAAGCCTTGTCTGCCCACAGCTACTTCCTCCTATGTTTCTTCAGCTTACGACCCACACCCATACCCCACGTCTTCCTGCACAAGTTTCTCCTTTTTATTCAATAATAAACACTAACATTTAATACAAGGATCAGCAACAAAATATCAGAAAGCCTCTATTAAAAAATAACACATAGATAAAGCAGCTAAATTCACAATATGTTACTCCTAGATTGAGATTGCTTCAAGCACAACACTAGCTACTACCCTTATTGTAATGCCCCCGCTAAAAATCTCTGGCCTGATCGTATTTTATCACTAGCCCCTAAATCTTAAATGAGTATTGATTTTTTTGTTTGATAGTGCAAACCAAGCATACGCAAAAAATAAGAGGCCCAAATGACGTGAGAAAGCCATTGCCATGGTGGATGTTTTTGCAGAGTTTTGTAAATCATCAATGGCCTCCATAATTATTTTATCACAAAACCTATCCCAACCAAAAGTATGACGATGAAAGAAATTACAGCTATCCAGTAAACACATTTAACCTTGTAAACTATATGCCTCCCACCTGTTGACATGATTGATAGTAGCTGTGGAATCCAACACGTGCAACCTTTATCTTCAGAAAAAAAATGCTTATATTACATTTACATAAATATTTATAGAATGACATGTAATAATTTAATATGATTTTTTTCGGTGAATAAAACATTTACCATGTAAAAATACTAAAAACATAGAGTTAGGGTCAATGTGTTTGGTTAAAATAAATTTATTTTATAATAAAAATCTATTAAAAGCTTTAAAATAAACAATTTTAACATGGCAAAAGGTCAATAAAGATTTGTAAAAATAAAAATTTGGAATTAGCTTATAAGTTGGTAATATCTTCAGTTGCAATTATGCTCCAAACAAAACTACACAAGGTTCACTATCTTCACTAGTAGTATTGATTGCTAGCTTTAAAATAAACAATTTTAACATGTCGAAAGGTCAATAAAGATTTGTAAAAATGAAATTTTGGAATTAGCTTACAAGTTAGTAATATCTTCAATAGCTAGAGTTGTGCTCCAAACAAACTGCACAAGGTTCACAATCTTCACTGGTAGTATTGATTGCTAGCTCTAAAATAAACAATTTTAACATGTCAAAATGACAATAAAGATTTGTAAAAATGAAAATTTGGCTAGTAATACCTTCACCAAGTGCAATTGCACTCCAAACAAGTTGTACAAGGCTCACTATCTTCACTTGCACTCCAAACAAGTTGCACAAGGCTCACTATCTTCACTTGCAGTATTGATTGCTTTCAATCCATACTCTCTATATGTAAGCATATGGAAAACAATTATTTTCTAAAAGTTCTATGGTAGTGGGAATATAATCTCTAAGAAATCAATTGTGCTGAGCTTCTATTTTTTATTTTAAACCAACACAAAGTGACATTGTACCCTCCTAACTGCTTCTATCAACTACATCTCACAAACAACCAAACACAAATCGCAAAGAGCAGGAACATGACGCAAATGCGTCTGTTGTTAAACAAGTGCTAAGCTATAGACTAGTGGTGGAAAAGAACATCAACATTAGTATAGATATTTTCTATTTAAAAAATATATTTTTATTCCAAGAAGTAAACTTTTATTTACTTAAGATTATTTTATTTTTTATTTATTTAAACATAATTTTATAATTATAATTTTTTCTTTTATAAATATATATTACATATATAATAAAATTCTTCTAAACATAATAAAATATTCATAATTCAAATCAATAAATATTATTCATTGTATATATATTATTTAGTATATTCAATCTAAATCTTCAAATATTTATATAGGGGCACACTCTCAATATAAAAATGTTACACATTAATTGCAAATTAAAAATGACTTAAATTCTTCCAATTAATATAAAAAATATCTTTAAAATTAAGTTTCTTACAACCATAACAATAATATCATATCAAATAAAATGAATTGTTGCACCCAAAAATTTAATTAAAATTATTAAATAATAAATATAATAGAATAACTTACTCCAAATATTGATCAATCTGGCTATCAAAGAGCCTCTCGTCCAGTCTTTTTTGTTTGGCTAAGTTTGTAATCTAGTTGACAAAGAGCCTTTTCTGTTTCAATATGTATTGCAAAGTCTAGCTATTAAAGAGCCCTAAAAATAGATATATAATTATATTGTAATCCTTTATATATATTAAATTATGGGCCTCGTTCTCTTTGCTTAAAAATAAAATAAAACAAATATAATAAAAATAAAAATTCATTAAAAATACAAAATTTTGTATGGATACAGTAACAAGATGAACATAACTCTTACTGTTGTATAGACTAAGTTTATATATATTTCATTCATATGCTAATTTATTTTTCTAGATTGCAAACATAAGTGCATTTAGAAATATAAACTTAAGTTATTATATGTACACCTAATAAACTTAAGTTATTACAAAATAAAACTATTTTTAGAAGTACACTTATAATTAAATAGAATGTATCAAAACACAATTATAAATAGAAATATAAGTAAATTCTTTCATCTATACGGTTGGAACTCAAAGTAGACATTATCTTTTAGTATTTGGATTTCTTAGCATCCTCTTATTGTAAATTTCCTTTCAAGAAAGGACTTATGTGTTCTAGAGATAATTTTTTTGATAGGAAGTTTTTTATTTTGGTATTTATACTTATTTAGTCACTTTGAATTTGCAGCAAATTTTGATCACTTGAAATATGATGATCTCTTAAAGAGAGGATTATAAAATTGAAGACTCTATCCCCAACATTGAACGAGTGCATGTGAGCCTTGATTTGAGACCCTATGGTGGAATTTTTATCCATAATATATTCCTAATTGCAAATTATTATAACATGAAGTTGTAGATGATTAAAAGGTTGTGCTTCAAGCTTATAAATGGTGTGGTGAAGATTCAAAACAAAAGGTAGGTAGTTGGTTCCAACATATGTATAAAATTGGAAACGTGATTAATTGCATCATTCTATCAATCAATCCAACCTATCTAATGACATTCATGTAGGTCTAAGTTTTAGACACATAAAATTAAGCAATTATAGGAAATAAAGAAGTATTATAAAAGAATATATTTTTAATAGTTTGGTGCAACATATTATCTTTCAATGTAGAACTCAGTATGGAAGTATTCTAAAAGGACAACATCTAACAAAGGCTCAAATAGAAAGGAAAAATAGTTAGTAAAAGAGAAAAAATATCAAGCTAACATCATGGGAATAGCAATCCTTTTAAGAACACATTTATAATTCAAGCATACTCTACCCCATATATTCCATAATATTGGTTATGATAGTAGCTAATGATATGATGAAAAAGGTCCAACTTATTATGCATAAAAAATTGTACCCCTTTCTCTATTTTTCAATTAATAATAAAATTACCACACTTGTCAGGTGTATCCTCTACCATTTTAAAATTCCCACACATGATACATGTATTGGAGGTAATGAGAGCAATAAAATACTAAATAATAGATCATTCTATTGGCACCTACCCAAAAGTTTTAAAATTTCATGTCATTTGTCCCCCTAAACCTTATTTGATTACAAATTTGAGAAATATTATGTTATAGTATTAGGGTTTGTGTGTGTTGTTAATCCTTTGAAAACTCATAATATTTTTTTCTATAAACCTATCTTTATCCTAGACACATCATGTTGTTTCCAAATTCTTTTAAGGTTACATAGTTGCTAATTAGTGGGCCCTATTATATATTGACATAACCTCTTATGGGTGAAAATGATTAAGTTTCATGTTCACTCCTGATGGGTAAAAGTGATTATGTTTCATGTTCATGGGGTCATGTCTTAATTTTTTTTCCATAGTGTTAAATGTGTACTCTATTTCTTTGGGCCCATTTTCTATCAAGCAGTTTTCCTATTCATGTCTCTAGATCAACCCCTCCAACATTAATGGTAGCCTACTTGCTAACAACAATGGCCTTAGATCCCACTTATATTGTCAAGATGTGAGTTAATATTTCTATACATATCACAATTTATAAGTGCAACCCCACCAAAATTTGTTAGAATTGTGAAACAAGCACAAAACCACGAGCCACAAGATCAAACAACAAACAAAGACACCTTCCACACAAGAGATCTGAAAACAAGAATTGCTATATTTATCAACAAGGAAAAGTTACAAAAGAAGCTTTCAACAAGATATGAAAGTTGTGATATTTCTTGTGAATAATATCCGAGTAATATTTACAATAAGGGTTGAATGCTTATAAGAGCAAAGCTCTAAATGAGAAAGGGATCAAATCATGACAAGTGTCAACATCACATGAGATGTGACATAATGATCTAATATTAACTCAAATAATAAAGCATTCCCAAGTTTAGCTAAAGTGTGTGAGAATAAATTGGACTAATAATCAATTAAGGATTAATTAATTATTAGCTAATGTGTGATAACTCTAACACCCCCCTTTAAGATGGACTTAGAGAGTAGCTAAAAACCCTAAATAGAATGCAAGATGGGTCCTGACAAACAAGGCCAAGTAAGGTAGCCATGTATAAAAAAAAGATCTCTATAATGTGGAAAAATAGAGAAAACCTCATGGGAAAAACTCTACTCCAAAAAGAGATGAAAGCCAAGTGAAGGACTGAAGAAGCCTCCAAACAAGACAAGGTTGTCTCGAAAGATAGGAACAAAAAAACATCCAAAAGCATGAAGAAGCTACAAACACATCGAAGAAGGTCTGTTGTAATGCCAAAAGAATAACCTCCTCTAAAACATCTGATAATCAAGATCAAGAAGACAAGAATTTGTATGAGTGCCCCCAACAACAATACCTGAATTAGATGGAAAACAAAGGAAAACACGTAGAACTTGAAGATATAGATGGCAAAGGTACCAAAATTCTGGAGAACTAATCAAGTCAGAATGGAAGGTTGCCTCCAAAAATAGGAATGCAAGAGTGTCCATATGGTAAGTGCTCCATCTCATTAAAATGGATTTTCCTAGTAAATAGGAATAAACACTATATACATAGCTCACTCCAATGCGAAACCAAGGAAGCAGTAGCACCAACAATAGAAACCATCCCATAATGCTGACAAGGGAGAGGTATGACAGGTACACTAAAATTGAACGCCTGTAAGTAGTGCATGAAGAGGAACCAAGAACATCTGAAGGTGCAATCATGAAAGTACAAGTAGATAGAAAGGATGTGAAAAAAAAGTCACATACGCATGAAAAAGGTATGAAGGAAAACAAAGGAAAACATCAACCCCCATGGCACTTTATATCATAGTGTGAGTACAACAAGGCACAAAGTGATGTGCAAGATCCCATAATATAGGTGCAATATAGAGGCACTTTATCTCAGTGTGTTTGCAAAAGAGAACATACATGAAAAGGATGTCTATAATGCCCAAATAGGACATAAAATTGGAAATACATAAAGAACAACCAAAAACAAACTAGCCCATGCAAACGAGGAGTTCCCGAGAGCTAATATGTCCAGGTAATTTGCCAGAGTGTGAAAACACCAAAAACTGAATAAAATGTACCTAAAGTGAAATCTAGGAAAATTGCATGGATGGAACTAAAGAGCTCAGAAAGACAGTTCTAATGTCACTGAGATCGTAAAAAATGAAGAAACTGGTCAAAAGTTACGAGCTCAGGATTGAAAATAGCTCCTTTGATTTCAAATAACTTTAGAATGCACTAGAAGAAGAAACAGGTGATGAAACCCACACCACTAGAAAGTTGACAAAATCAGGTTTGCGACGATATCTTGTTTGCTGAAAAATTATATCATATACAAAAGTTATGACCAAAAGAAAAAAATAGCTCCCTAGAGGCCAAAGAGGGGACAAAGTGGCCAGGTATAGATGTTCGTACCACCGATGTCAACAAATATTCTCCTACCGGTGAAAAAATGTGGTTTTCCTTGGAAAAATCAATGAAAAAATATTCACTAGGGTGCTGAAATATTCTCTAGCCTGGGCAACCAGAAAGAAGTGGTTGGAAAAATAGAATAGTCACCAAGAAAAACTAGAGACCACCGAAAAATGTGAATATTGGTCACAGGGTGGCGAAAATAACACTGCTGAGTTTTGGGAAAGGTCATCGATGGGTAAAGGGACGACCGTCAATGCTAGGGTGGGGCCCACAGGCCTGTGGGTGCATGTACTTGCAAGTACCACCCTCTTAAATGTGCCCCTTTTTAAAAAAAATCTGCCCAACTTTTAAAAAATTGCCCCACAACAAATTAAGCCTACAATTTTTTAAAATAATATTTTAAAAAACTAATTAAAAAATAGATAGACCTTTTAGAATTTTTTTGATTTTGTCTCAATTTTTGTGCTTGGGAGGCCGTATGGCTTCCCTGGCAATTTTTTTTGGCCTCAAATTCCAACTTCACAAAAATTGACGATTTGACAAATGATCTTAGGGTTTTTGGCCACTCCGAATACAACAATGAGGTCTATTTGGGATCAAAATGCCCCAAAAAATTAGGCACCCCTAGATCTGGCAAAAAAACCCTTTCTTCAAACCTTCATAGATCTGACAAATGAAATCGAAATCAGGCATAAAAAAAAGCCAAATTTGACTTTCTCAATAGCTTTGGATCCAACGACAAGGTCCTTTTTGCACCAAAATGTTTCAAAAAACACTCACCTATAATATTTTCAAAACAAGCAAAAGGGATTTAGATCTAAAGCCTGCAACATTTTTTGAAGAGAAAACCTCATAAATCGAGAAGGGGTTCATTGAATCCACACTTTGATACCATGTTAGAATTGTGAAATAGACACAAAACCACTAGCCATAGGATAAAACAACAAACAAAGACACCTTCCATGGAAGAGATCTGTAAACAAGAATTTTTATATTCATCAACAAGTAAAAGTTACATAAGAAGCTTTCAAGAAGATATGAAAGCCGTGATATTTCCCATGAATAATATTTACAATAGGGGTTGAATGCTTATAAGAACAAAACCCTAAATGAGAAAGGGATCAAATCATGACAAGTTTCAACATCACATGAGATGTGACATAATGATCTAATATTAACTCAACTAATAAAGCATTCCTAAGTTTAGCTAAAGTGTGCGAGAATAAATTAGACTAATAATCAATTAAGGATTAATTAATTATTAGCTAATGTATGATAACTCTAACAATATCCACTTCACACTCAATTTTTTAATCTCTTAGTGATTGCCTATGACCCACAAGTGAAAAAACTAATGCACACGACTTTATTCTTTTTCTTTGTTTCTATTGCCATGAATAGTTAACCTTACTACTTATCTCTTGTCACTTCCACTATACACTATGCACTAGTCATATTAATTATGTGTCTCTTTACCATTAATGGTGCATATAAACTTTAGTAATCATGTGCATATTCACTTCTACCACTTTTAACTATCTACTAGGTCTTCCCTTCAACGCACCAACTACCTAATCCCATACAATATTCTTGCATAGTAACCCTTTTTTAGAAAACCAATCTCCTTATGGAACTATGTGGAATATCATCTACATGTGTTGATAATTCATTGCCCACCATAAATTTTTGGATGGAAGTTTGATCATAATTTTGGATGTGGACCAATTCCTTATTGGTTTATGTTCCTTTATGCTAACAATTATAATATGATCTAATGTCTTCTATCCCTACAACACTCAATTTCTATATGTTTCCTATGGTGATTATTTAATGGTCCATGAGACCAATCATTCATCTCAATGTAGGTGTTGATGTCTTATTATCCTAATAAAATGGTCTCTTTAGTAGCTGAGTTGGAGTCATTATCAAATTATTGCTTATCAAACATTACCTTTGGCAATGGTGGGCCTACCACACTAAGAGTGATTATTATCTTGTACAACAAAAAATATTTTCATGCCACATGAAAACTTTATGCTAGTCTTAAGAACCTCTCCAACTCAAGGGAAAAAGGGGTCATGTGTCCTATATGTGATGTGGTGAGTTCTTATTGATATTGAATAAACTACGCCCACAAGCCAATCCTTGTAGCATTCACTTTTATTTATTGTTGCATTCTATACATGGATTTAATTCTATCATAATTCACTATCAATCCTCATTTAAATTTCAAAATTTTTAACATCATTCTTTTGTATTCTATAAGTTCCTATACACCATATTTTATGGTTTTACACTCTTATATCAAATGATGATGGCTAGTGCAAGCTAATTTATCAACCAAATAGCTTCCACATGTTTCCTTATAAATCAAAACATGTTATTATAGGTCTTGGTGGTTGTGATTAGTTATACATGCATATTCATTCCATGCTCTAGCTCCATTTTTGGGGTCTCCATATAAAAATAGAATTTACATTATTATGGATGTTCTTATGTGTCTTAAGTGTTATACATATGCAATTTGGTGCTCCATAGAGTGATTATATGTGTCAAAAGTGTCCTAAATGGACCTATATAGCTTAGTTATGCTATTTGAATGCATATAAGCATGAGTTTGAGGTCAAATCTCACCTATTTTATAACAATTCTAATTACAACATAATCATTCCTTCTTACCTATATAAGAATGTCTATGAAGGGAATAAATAGTAAGGAAACTATTCCAACACTAACCTTTGATGGGATATATGTGTAAAAATAAATATTTTATAGCTCCAAAAAATAATATACAAATACATTTATACCATGAGAAGATAATTTACATGGGAAAACCCTTTTGGGAAAAAAGAACCACAATCTTAAAAAAATATTTAAATATCCAACATTAATTGGTTACAATATAAATCTCAAATATGTTTTTATAATTGCATCAACAACAATTAGGTTCTCAAGTCTTTGTATAGTGCGTAGGGCTTGTCTTTGTTGAATGAGAAAGCAATCAATTGGATTAATAAGAATTTGGACCTTGGTAGACATGAGGAGGCTATAACTGAGGTTAGTTGTATGAACTTGGTGGAGAAGAATGTGGATCCTGGCTTGTGCTTGTGTACTAAGAGCAAGACAAAGAAGAGGGCATCCATTTCATTCCAAGAACTCGAGGAAGTGGTAGAGATGCATGACAAGGTCATCTCTAGTAATATGGATTTGACTAAGGTTTTTGATAAAATTCGTTAGTTTGTGTTTGATAAACCTTCTACGCTGATGTTTTGTTGTCGGTTTGTCTAGTGTTATCTTTTGACAACATTTTTGGCTTTTTTGGGCTATTGGTGCTTTTATTTCTTTCTCTTTTGCAGCTTCCTTTAGATGTACAGGGTTTTGGGGCCCCTTTAAAACCAACTTTTTCATATAAAAAATAATTAGATTCTCAATTAATTTTGGTAGCATAAGGGTGAGTGCAAGATCATGATGGGCTAAACTATGACTCGAAGTAGCAATAAAAATATAGAATAAACAAAGTTAAGCAACTTGGCATAAAATTTTGAATAAGTTAATAACATAATTTGAAAAATATGTAGAAATAGAATTTGTAGAAATTTGAATGTAGTTTGTAGGCTGCTAGTTTTTTATGAAAAGAAGGTAAATTTATTTTGTAGAAATGTGAAATTTCATTGAAGTAGTATTATAACTTTTGAAAAAAATTAAAAAGCATGTGTCATTCCAACCAACCTAAGTATGAGAAAAAAAATCAAACCTTTCAATATAAGTAAAGGACACATGCCTAGATGTCACACATACTTTTTTTTTTGTAATTTTTTTGCAAGTAAATAATTAGTTATAAAAATTTTAGTAAGACTTTTTAGAAATATTAAAAAACAAATTTATGTCCAACCTAGTTTGGTCAAAAATATATTTAATTCAAATTTGTTTTTTTCACCCTATAGCTTGTGAAGAATATAGTGTGATGCATTTTCATATTCAAAAAAATATGAAACCTTTGAAAGTTATGGATTTTTTTCAATCAACATATCAATTAGGACTTAGACATAGTGCATGTAGAAAATCAATAATAATTATCTATTAAATTCAAAATAAAGCATATCTTATATTGGTAGAATGTTGATAATTTTTTAATAAATCCTTTTCATTTCATCAGTTGGACAAAAAAAGTCACTAGCATGAAGGTTGAAGTTTGAAAAACCAAGGGAAACCTCTAAACATGTTAGGGCACTTGACTTTTCAGGTTTGACATCCTCAAACCAAATTGCAAAGCATTCCTGTGACAATTTTTTTTGTCAAATATGTCATATTAATATTAGTATTAATTAATATAATATTTGGTGTGTATATATATATATATATATATATATATATTGAATAAGTGTTACTAGACAGGATAGCCCCTTTGTATTAAAAACTTAGAAACAAAAGATTGCATTGGATTATCAACAATCCACAATCATTGGTTAAGATATTTGACGGAGCAAATGCCTTCAACCAGCTCTACAGCTCTGATAAGCAGTAGTGGACCCAAAAGGTCCCCATGATGGCTCAAAAGAAAGATGAAATTAAGTTTCCATGTTTTTTTGCCTATTCCTTCTTTGTACAACTTCAGAGCCTTATCCGTCACCTTCTTCCTTTTCTTGGCAGCTTCAGCATCAAAGAGACCCAGAATGCATCCCACACGCGATGTAGTTTCGATACCCTAAATGGCGTTCAATACATTCTGAGCATCCTCCTCTTTTAGTAGCACCACGGTAACCTTAGCCAACTCCTTAAAGCCCGAACCTTGATTAAATTGGCGAAGAAAATATTGTAGACATCAACATCATGAATATGCCCATCATTCTGACACTTGGTCCCAATAATCTTGGCAATTGCACCAGCCATAGCTTCCGAGCACTTCGGAAACAACCGTTTGATCTGATCGCTCATAGCTTCCAGAGGGGGATTTTGGTTGCCATCCTTATTCATACAAATGCAAGCGACTTCCATTGTTTATAGTTCAGCAGAGAGAGGGCCCATATTTATTACCCATCTAAACTGAGCGTCCAGTCCTAATACAACCATACAGGAGATATTGTAGGGATTTTTCCGCGATCCAAAGTAAAAGATGACCCTGCAAAGGCCACCTAATTTTGGTAGAGATATGACAGGAGGTGGCGAAGACCTAGTTTGACTCATTCATTCGTAAATATCACCTTCCAGACATAGCCAAAAGGCCTTAGACGAATTTGTTAATGACTGACCAAACTAGGAGAAACCTTAATCACCGGAATGGACCACGATAAAAAAGGGTCATCGAGGATCCTTGGATAATGGTTAGACTTTACAGATATATTAGAATAAAGAGCTCCAATAGAGTGACTTAAGTAAGTGCCACATAGTGAGCCGTTCAATCCTAGTGTTAGATCATATTGTGTTGTCATTATCAAAGTCCAGTGGGTTCATCTTGAACTCTGCAATAGAGGGGATAGTCTTGTACGATGTATGCCACCTATGATTTAGTTATACTTCGCTCAAGGTAATCAGAATGTCTTGTACCAGTGGCCATCACTTCAGCAGTGTAGCCCCATATATGAAAAAAATGACCATATTGATTTGTCACCAGCCTCCAATACAGCATTGCCACTTGGAGCTTTCAAGTTCCCGCAATAGCACAATAACTGCCAGGTTGTCCATGATTTGGCACTCCATAAAGAGCCCTATGTTAGGAACCCACTAGCAAAGAGGTCTTCATTATTTCCTAAGTGAGGGGTTTCCTCCCTTAGGGGTTGTTTTTTTTAACATTGGTAAGACCTTTCTCTTTTGCCATCTCCTCTCTGATTTGTTTAAAATATTTCTATCCTCTTTTCTTGTCCTCGCTTGTTCACCCTTTAGTATCTTGGATGTAGATTGGGAGATGCTTTGAGGGTCAGTAAATCCTAATTAATCATACACTAGCACATCATCAGTGCCACTACCATAATCCTGATCTAGAGTTTCCATATTTGGAGGATTAATATTGTTGTAATCACCTACGGGCTCCAACCTCTCTTTTTTGTTTGTAGAAACATTGGCAGATTTCTTCGAAGGCAAAGAGTAATCCTCATTCATGCTCCTTGGGGTGTCCCTATTTGTAGGGTGAGGGAAACCCTCGACCGATGTGATTTTTGCTTTACTCCCATCCCCTTCTTGTGGCAGTGATATCCCATTAGTGTGGCACAAAGAGCCCATTCTGGGAGGTAGGTTTGAGTTCTTTTGATGATCCATATTCAATTTTTTATTGTTTGTGCAATCTATGGTCACATGATTGCATCTCATGTAGTTCAAAGATTTTTTTTTTTCCTCCATTTTGAGCATTTGTAACCAATCACCATTTTCAATTCTAAGCTAAATATCTTGTAGTATTTGATTAATGGCAATGATCGGTAAGCAGGCATAGAGATATGAGTTATTTTCCATGAGTATTGCACCTAAATCAATTAGTGTTCCTAGCGAGTGGATGATTTTCTCAAGAAATTCTTTGGACTAGAATTACAACAACAGGTTATACAATCTCACCTGGATAGGTTCGTTATAAGGGACAAATTCCCATGGGTTGAACCTTGGCTACTATTTCTACATGTACAATGATGATTCACCAATTTTCCACAAACCTCCTTACAAGGCCTCCCCCTTTTCTCATTTGACAAAAAAGCCATGATGAAGAAGCCATTCGAAATAAATTTGATGACATATTAACTTTTCCAATTTGTGGTGGCTCATTGCAAAATTTGATCTCGTTTGAGTCACCCAAAGGTTCACATTCCTTAGTCACCTCTTCTAAAATGTCAATCATTGGGGCTGAAATCCATCCTTTCAGAAACTCATGTTCACTAGAATCCACCACCTTCTCACTCGAGACATTTTTTCACACCAACTTCTCTATATTCCTTATGAGAATCTTTGCCCTTTCATTGCCACTAGAATGACCGTTCACATCCTTACCTTTTTCCACTACCCTCACACACAAATGCCATTTTCCCCTAATTTATGTTTTATTTTATTTTGTTGAATATTTTTTTATTCAGACCTGCTTAGTATATATTAATATTAATATAATATATAATATAATATTAATATAATATACAATATAATATTCATATTTATATTATGTATTATATATAATATTATAAAAAAAATATTTGATTAATTGTTGCAAGGGTGTATTATATTATATTTATTATAATTAAAGTACAATATGTAATGCAAGGGAAGTAATACGGAGCTGGGAGCAATATATACCTCTCATTCAATCCCTCCTACCCTACCTCTCTCTATCTCTACCTACCTCTCCCTCAGTCATCATCTCCCTCTATCTATCTTTCTTTCCCCCTATTTACCTCTCCATCCCTCCCTTCTCCCCCCTCTATCACCTTCCATCTCCACTCTCTATCTCTACTCACCCTCTCCCTCCCTACCTATCTCCTCCTCTATCCCCCCCACCCTATCTCTCTCTCTCTCTACCTACCTCTCCCTCCCTCCTTCCCACTCTCTCTAAATCTCTCCCCCATTCCCTCTCTAATTCTCTCTATCTTGAGCCTCACCCTCTCTACCTACATCTTCCGCTATCCCTCCCATATTACCTCTCTCTCTCTCTACCTACCTCTCCCTCCCTCTATCCCTCCCACCCTACATCTCTCTCTACCTACCTCTCCCTCTCCCTTTCTCCCTCCAGCCCTCTCTACTTCTCTCTATCTCCCATCACCCTCTATCCCTCCTACCCTACATCTCTCTACTTACCCATTTCTCTATACCTCCCTCCATCCTTCCCTCACCACTCTTTATCTTCACTCTCCCTCTCTTTCTCTACCCACCTCTTTGTACCTCCATCCCACCCTATCTCTTCTATTAATTTCTCTCTAATTACCTCTCTCTCCCTCTCCACTTCTCTCTATATATCTCCCCTTTCCATCTCTCTCTCTACCTACCTCTCACTCCATCTCCCCTCATTCCCTTCTCTATCTCCCTTTAGATATCTCTCTATATCTCTCTTCTCTCTCTCCTATCTATCTCTCTCACCTTCCCTCTCTACTTCTCTCTATCTCAACTCACCCCCTAGATCTCTCTACTTTACTCTCCCTCTCTCCCTCCCACCCTACCTCTCTCTCATTACCTACCTATCTCTCCCTATTTCCCTCATTTCCTCTATGTCCATGTCACTCTCTAGTGTAGTCATGGATCAAGGGTCCAAAAAGAACCATCCAATCATGCAGCTTAGAGTGAACACAACAAAAATAACACAATAAAATGCTCTACAAACATAGATCTTTATTGAATTGGAAATATTACATACATCATACGCCTCATGGGTGAATAATCAAGGCTCACAAGCCTACTACAAGGGCATTCAACATTACAACTAGCCAGAGGCCTTATTCAGATAATTGGTCCTACTACCTTGTGAGCTATTTATCTATCTACTGAATACTCACTACTAAACCAACTATAATGAATTACAAATGATCTTAAATATGATTCTCTAGCTCCAAACTAGTCCACATAGGCCCCAAGGGTTCACAAACCCTGGCAATGAATGATCAAGCATGTAGGTCGGCCTTAAATCATGAAAGATAATCCTTCGTGAAAGGAAATGAATTATGGATCTCCAAGATAGATCCCCTTGGACAATTTTTTTTTGTATGATGTCTCATTAAGCTTTGCACACTCTATAATAGGTCTACAATATGAAATATGGACCAGGTCAGCCCCAAATGCTCTAACTATGAATTACAGTGAAGTTCTGAGAGCAATAACTTTTAGTAGACAAATGTAAATGATAAGGAAATCTAGATATGATGTAGACTATCTCATGTAGATGCTATATCTTGCTTCACAAGCTAAGAAATGATAATGCAGTAAAATGTGAAATGAAATGTTGAAACTGCTACAAACTGAAATGCAAGAAAATAAATGTTTTTGGTTGATATAGGATTGCTTTACAACTAGGGATGCTCCTGCATCAGACACCTAGGGTTGGTAGAAAAGCGAGTCCCTCACATTCTAGGGGTTAGAGGAAAACTAAAGTGGTCCACCTCAACCTAAGAAATCCATGATGAATCCTCCACTAGTCTACCTTTCCACTTCACTAGATATTCTTTATATTGCTTGTTCCTAGTGCTCCTTCCAATTTTGGTATCCAAAATCTGCTCAATCTCCTCTGGTGGTTGATGTGGTAATTTCTCCTCCAAATTCACTTCATTAAAACTATCACGTGACTATCCCTCATGATACTCATAGATGTTTGCAATATTGAAAATAGGTGATATACCCAATATCTCTGGTAACTCCACTTCATATGCATTTTTGAAATCAAATTTCCTAAGAATATTACATTGTCCAATCTTCCTCATCTTCAGCATATTGTATGTTCCTATTGGAAATCTTTCTTTTCTTAGATACACCATTACTTCATCTCTAACAACAAACTCCTTATGTCTCTTGTGCTCATCTACCTTTTCCTTATACTTATTGTTCATGTCCTCTAGGTGTTTTTGGACTTGATTATGCAGTGTCTCTATGAAGTCTACAAACTCTTCTGCTTATGCACTCTTATTCTCCATAGTAATGTTCCTAAGCTCTGCAACTCCTTTGGGATGTACTCATGCCACAATCTCAAATGGTGTCTTCCCTATACTTTGGTTCATTGAATTACTATATGCAAACTCTGCTTGTAGTAGAACTATGTCCCAATTTCCTACCTTATCTCCAACCAAACATCTCAATGAGTTACCCAAAAAAAAATTACCACTATGTTTGTCCATATGTCTGGGGGTGACATGCTAAACAAAACTTTAGGTTTATCTTCATCTTCTTCCACAATGTCCTTGAAAAGTATCCAATGAACTTAATGTCTCTGTCTAAAACTATACTCTTAGGTAATCAATTCAATCTCACAATTTCTTTGAAAAATAAGTTAGCAACATGCACAAAATCTTTCCATTACTACCTATAAGAGAGGGGGACCAACCATGTTCAAGGCCCCAAGTCATGGAGAGCCAAGAGCATAAGGCTACCCTAACTTACCTCACTCTAAAGGGGTGTCTTGAAATGGAGGATGAGAATGATGAGGACTATAAGGTCCTTCAATCACTCTACAGATCCGAAATCTAGAATAAACACAATAGAGAACACAATAAACACTACAAAAGAAAGGATAAAAGAAAGCATAGAACACAATAAACACTACAAAACAATAAAGTATTACTCAACCAAATCGTAGAGGAGAGGATTGAAAATGCTTACCACCTCTACCAAGAGCTCACTAGCTAATGGAGGAGAAAAGAGGACTCACACCCCTGTTACAATGGCCTATTCCACTCTTTCTCTACGGAGTTGATGGAGTGTTGTTGTTACTACTATAGAGTGCCAAAGTGTTGCTTAGGAGTGAAAATGAAGGCAAGAAGTGAATGCTAGAATTCTTAGAGATTGCAAGAGGATGAAATGAAGTGAGGATGGATCAATTTGAAGGAAGAATGAGCAAGAATAAGGAATCTTTGGGTTGGTTGGTTGAAGAGGGATGTTACAATTCATTCCTAATAAGAAGTGTAACGCCTTTGCCAACTTCAGATGTAGGGATCCGTTAGGAATGTAAGCATGTCATACAGATGTCTGTGCACCGTACAGGAATCCCTGACAATTATTATTCTATTGAAACAACAGATGAATGCCAAGTAGAAGGTATTTAGCTAGCTGATGTGGTATTTTTCCTTCAAATTTATTTTTCTAAGGTGAGGATGTACGAAAGGAGAATTTGTGCAAGGGGTGCAAATTCATGCCTATATATTTTTCCCCCACTTTAGTGAGCATGAATACTAATGAGTGCTTCAGTAGGGTAGATTGAAGAGTGAATGGGGTTAGAAATTTATGCTTGAACCATCAAGGAAGCAGACCACGATTTGGTGAACTCAAGAGTGTAGGACAAGCGAAGGACTTCATAGCCCCGCAAAACTATGAAGTTGTAGAATGAAAGCATCTTACAGGCCCAAAGACTTGCAAGTAGGCAACCCACAAGATATCTCACATGAAGAAAGCCCTGATAAGTAAGCACCTCATAGGCCCACAAACTTGCAAGGAAGGTGTCCTCCAAGATATCTCACATGGAGGAAACCTAGTAAAGTTCCTTATAGACTCGTAGACCTACAAGGAGGCATCCCACAAGATCTATCACATGAAGGAAGCTGAGAAAGTATGATACAAACCCATAGACCTACAAGGAAGGTCTCCTCCAAGATCTCTCACATGAAGGATACCCAAGAAAGTGCTCTACAGACTCGCAGACTTGCAAGGGAGCCACCTCAAGATCTCTCGCTTGGAGGAAGCTCAAAGGAAACACCATATAGGCCTGCAAAGCTATAGGGAGGTATACTCTAAGATCTCTCACATGGAGGAAGCCCAAGGAAGGGGACTTCATAGAGTCGGCAAGCGGCTTCATAGGAGCACCTACAAAGCGGCATGTTTACCCACATATAGAACATGTCAGAAAGCAATCACACAAGCAAGTAAGTGGATAGTCGCACAAATTGTCAACAAGTTGGAAGACTTTCAAAGGATTTCCTTAGGGAATCCAACATAAAGAAGGGGTCCACTCAAGGGACATGTTGTTCAAAAGTATGAAAGAGGTGCTTCTTTCTCTAATTGATTCATCATCAAGGAATCATTTTGAAAGATGTTCACTTCATCAAGGAATTTGAAAGGAAGAAAATTACCCCTCGCAAGGGGAAGATTATAGTTTCTCCCACCTCGAAGGAAAGGTTCTCAAGTTATTTCTTTACAAATCCATGATGAAGGAAACATGTTTCGTTAGGATTCCAAGTCGAGAATGCAACCCTTAAAAAGAAGTTTGTGAAGATTCTCGAGAAAAGATTTGTTAACAAGGAATGCATTTTTTAAAAAATGAAGTGTCATAGAAATGACGTTGTCACACATGAGAGGGACAACTCAAAAAAATAAGAGAGAAAGATACGAAATGAGAGAAAGATAAATCAACATAAACACAGGGCATAGGGGTAGCCTGATATTTCAGGGTCAAAAATACTCATAAATGTATATAAGTATAATAATAGTATATAAAATGAACTTTCATCAGCCCCCTACTATATCAAACCATGTAAAGAATGCACGAGAAGAAAAATAAAAAATAAAAAATTGGGTCAACATGGAAGGGAAGCCTAAATGCCCCCAACGCTTTGCATTGTCCCCAATTTATTGAAAATCAATCACAAACATAAAAGAATGATGATAAACATAGAAGAAGGTTTACACCACAAAACCACACCTCTATCCAAGCACCAATGAGGGTGACAAGGGTCATCCAAGAACACATAGCACGATCACGGGGGAACACATCACAACACACACATCTAGTCTAAAGATAATGAAGAGGCCTCCCCCTAACATTGATTGACCAATAGGTCATCCGCTTCCCAATCTAGATCATCATAGGGGGAAGGAGGATGAGCTTGCAGTGGTGGAATGTTAAGAGGAGGAGCGTCCAACCCTCCCACAACAAGGGCTAAGGAAGAATGCCCCACAAGGTCTCCTTCACTAAGATCTTGTGGAGCTAAGGTCAACAATTTTGTGAAAATTGCTAATAAGGCCAAAACTTCATCTAGAGAGTTAAACATGCACTTTATAGAAGTGCCATGTTTCACCTCAATAGATGAGGAAGGTTGTGCCTGAGATTCACTGTTAGGCTCACTGAACGATTTGGAAGTGGTGACGAACTCAGGGGAAGCCAGGATTGGTTTTGTCACTAGGATAGAACAAGTCAACACAAGACCACCTTTTAGAGAAGGTGGGCTCCTCTTATGTCCTTTTTTGTTGGAAGGACTACCCTCCACTTTCTACTTTGTTGGGGGACGTGAACTCCCAAAAGATGAGGCAAGAGGTGTGAAGGAAGAGAAAACTATAGTAGATACTACTAAAGTGTTAATCATATCTACATGTTTTAGGAAAGGTGAGACATACAGAAGGGACATCAACAAAGGAAGATCCACCAAAGGAGTGATGAAAACTTGCACCTTTTTAGGGTTAGGAAAATTTGTACTCACAATGGATGCCAAAAGTAATGTGGAGATAGATTGAACAAAAGTAGAGGGTAGGAGAGAGGAGGATGTGGCAAGAGGCCCTAATATAGGGGTGGTCATCTCCTCTCCCTTCCTCTACAAGGCGGCCTACTCGGGTATGAGAGCCTTTCACCAACACTTGCATTCCTGTGCAAGGCATTTTCTATTACTCTTTGAATTGGAGGTTGGAGGTTGTGAAGGGACAAAAGGCTCTTGCTTGGCCATGTGAGTGTCTACTACAGTCATTTCCGGTGGAGTAATAGACTCCTGAATGGGAGTAGGAGGAGCAGGTTGAGAAGCAGCTGGGGGAATTAGCTCTAATGCCTCAACAGCGGGCCTCTTCTCGCTTACTACTTTGGGTGTAGAAGTGGTAGGAGGTCATGGAGAGAACTCCCTTCAGGGACCTTTCTTTCTACCATACAAATAATACTAAGTTTCAGGAGGCTTAGTAGGGAGATCCAATATCCTGATCTTGGGCCTACACCAAGGAGGTATCATCGAACTTAACAGGTAAAGGCCATGGTTGTTCATCTAATACTCCTCCCAAGAAAGTGGAGTGGGTGAGTTAACCTGAGAGGAGGCAAGCTTCTCCTTCCCTTTTCGAGAATAGGAGATAGTTGGTTGATGTGCTATTGGAAGGGGCCAATTTCGGTTGTCCCTTGACCCCAGTCTTATACTTTACGTAATTATTGTAAATTAGGTATGTCCTTGGAGGAAGCGAACCAACTAGGGTGGGCCAAAAGTGGTCTAATGAAAATCCCCCACAGGACACCAAAGGCTAGTATCCAGTGTCATGCACTACATCCACAAAACCTTCATGGGAGCATTCTAAAAATTTATGAATTATAGAGGTGATTCCATTCATGGAAGCTAGCCAAGGTATGCCTAGCTTCATCCTGAAGAAATCAAACTCTGGAATGACATCAAAAACTGTGTCAAAATCCCTAGGTCCAACTAGGATGGACAAAGTTATCGATCCATAGGGTTTCAAACAAAGACCATTATGTGTACAGATGGTAGATTTTGTTTCTTCATACTCTTTTCTTTGTAGTGAGTTAAGCCACAACATATCTTCTATAATAGCATTCACTCAACTCACTGGGTCTACTAAGACTCCTGTCACAATGTTACCATTGAGGTGAGCAGGAATGTAGAGGGGAGAGGGCTTATTATTTAATGGCAAGCCCTACGATGTGAATGTCACATCCAATGAACTGGGCATAGGCTACTTAGTAGGACTAACTGTGACCATGTTAGCATAGGCAGGTTGATCTAAATGACAGAATTAATGGGATTGACAATCATGTTGGAAAAATGCAACGAAAATGGGTCCATGTATATCTGGAATTCACTATTTTCTTTCGCTATCAATTTATTTGTATTTTGTTTACTTCCATCAAGATGAATAGTACCATCCTTGATGTGGTCCTGTATCTCAGAGCATAGGCACATACAACATTCGGTATTGTTGAAGTGATCAACCCAAGATATTTAATCTGCAACACCAAATAACCTCCACAATAGATAGAGAGAAGCAACAATGGAAGATGATATTCCACCAAACAAGGATTGAAATATGATACAATATGATCAATGCAACACTATACAATACAATGAAAAATATGCTAGAGATGCCTTGTTTATAAAGGAAAGGATGAGAGATAGGATAAGACAAGATCATGACAAGTGTCTTAATCCTATCACATGAGAAAACTAACTCATAACTACCTAGGAAAGTGGAAATTCTAGATAAGACAACTAATACTTATCTAGATATGACAACTAATATCCTAAGTAAACTTAACATGTGAATTAAGTCCCTTAAGTCCCTAGTAAAGGAATAAACTAGGTACAAGACTTATTCACACCAACACCCCCCTTAAGTGCAACTTGGGGAGGAATGCAAAATATGGGTCCCAACAACTAGGCCTGATGAGGTACCCATGTACAAAACAAAAAACTCTAATAAGTGGAGAAAAGGAGAAAAACCATGTGGGAGAAAACTCCTCTCTAAAAGAGATAAAAATTAGAAAAGAAACTAAAAATGATGAAGGAAGGACTCCTCAAGACCCCCCAAGGACAACTTCCTTCACCCTAAGCATCGATCAAAACTAAAGATAACGAGGCAATGCCAAAGGTTTAGTGAAGATGTCTGCAACCTGTTGATTTGCAGGCAAATACTCCAAGCTGAGAACACCATCCTGGATTAGCTGCCTAATGAAGTGCATGTGGATCTCAATATGCTTAGTACACTAATGCTCCACTGGGTTGCTATAGATATGAATGGAACTCTGATTGTCACACCAAAGAGTAGTGGGTTGAGTCAGAGGGAATCCAAACTCAATCATCAACTGTTGAAGCCACAAAACCTCCTGACTAGCCAAAACTACACCTCGATACTCAACCTCTGTCAATGATAATGCAATAGTAGTATGCTTCTTGCATGGCCATGCAATCAGACCAGAACCAAGGCAAAAGACAAAGCCAAAAGTAGACTTCTGATCATTGACATCACCAACCCAATTTGAGTCAGTGAAGCCCACAACCTAAGATGCACTTGAAGTGTAGTGAATTCCAAAATGAGTAGTGCCCTGAATGTATCTCAATATACATTTAGTGGCCTTCCAATGACTATCATGAGGCTCTTGTGAGAAGTGAGAGACAAGTCCAACTACAAAGGAAATATTAGGATGACTATGTGTCAAGTACAAAATATTTCCAACCAACTGCCAATACAAGGTAGGATCAATTGTAGGAGTAGTGCAATTGGTAGACACTACAACACCTAACTAGAATGGAGTAGGGGCGGGCTTGCAATCAGCCATGCCAAATCTTTGAAGCAAATCAAGAGCATACTTTTGTTGTAAAATGAAGATCCCCTTAGAAATCTGATGAACCTGAAGACCAAGGAACTAATGCAAAAGACCAAGGTCGGTCATATCAAATCGCTCCATCAATTCTTGTTCGTAATCTAAATCATGGAAGTAGAACTCCTTGTGAGAATCAAATCATCCATGTAGAGCACAAGTATGAGTAAATCATCTCCATGTCTCTGAGTATAAACTGTGGGATCAGAGTGATAGCGAGTGTAGCTAGAAGTAAGCAAGAAACTATCCATCTTCTCGTACCAAGCCTGAGGGGCTTGTTTGAGACCATACAATGAATGTCAAAGCCTGCAAATAAGTGAAGGATCTTGCACAAAACCTGGTGGTTGCTCTATATAAATCTCCTCATGAAGATCCCCATGCAAGAAGGAACTCTTCACATCCATCTGATACACTGACCATCCCTGAGATGTAGCTATAACAAGGACAAGATGAATGGAATCCATCTTGGAAACAAGAGCAAAGGTCTCAGAATAGTCAATCCCTTCAACTTGAGAAAACCCCTTTGCAACAAGGTGAGCCTTGTACTTGTCAATGGAATCATCTATTTCATACTTGGTATGATACACCCACTTGCACCGAACCAACTTTCTTACCTTAGGAAGAGGCACAAGATCCCAAGTATGATTCTTTATCAAAGAAGAATACTGATCAGCCATAACACTATCCCACTTTGGATTACCTAAAGCATCTAAAAATTTCTAAGGATCATCTAGAATATCCTGACTAAAAAGACTAATTCTTGAGGTCTGAGAATGAGTGAGGCGAGTGTCTATGGGATCACCAACAAGAGGACCAACCTCCTCAAGAGTAACTCGAGCCCATCGTGGCCTAGTGGGTGAATGAGGAGGAGGTGCATTAAGAGAATCATCAAAATCTTCCTCAAGTAGCAAAGCATCATCAACTGAAGAAGACTGAGTAGGTTGTGATGAAGAAGAAGTCAAAGGATGATCTGACTAGGTGAAGGTCTTAAAAAACTAAACATCATGTCGGAAATGAACCTCTTGTGTGTCAGGATCAAACAATCTATATTCCTTGACACCATCACAATAGCCAACAAATATGTACCATTGACTCTTCTTCTCCATGGATTTACACCGACCATTCACAATGAATGCCCAAGCCTCACTACCAAATACTTTTAAGAAGGATACATTAGGCTTGCGATGAGACCAAACCTCCTCAGGGGTCATATTCTGCACTGCCTTGTGGGGCATATGGTTTTGAATATAGTTGGCACAATTGACATCTTCGGCCCAAAATGTTGGTGCCATGGACCTAGACTAAATCATACAATTGGCCATTTCCCTAAGAGTCCTATTCTTTCTCTTTTCCACACCATTCTATTAAGGAGTGTAAGGTACTATGTGCTGATGAAGAATACCATGCTCACTACAAAAGTCCTAAAATTCCTGATTGACATACTCCCCCCCATTATCTATGTGTATTTGTCGAAGAGAGAAACCTGGCTACTTCTCCACAAATGTTTTGAAGGTCTTGAAGTTGGTGAGGACTTCACTCTCGAGCTTTAGAAAATAGACCCATGTCTAGCTGGAAAAATCATCAATGAATGTGAGCACATACTTAGCTCTCCTAAAAAAGGAGTTGGGAATGACATGAGATCACTATGGGCCAACTCAAGGGGTGTGGTTGCATGAGTAGCTTGATCGTTAGGAAAAGGATCTTGATGTTGCTTTCCAAGAACACAATTGTGAAACACACCATTTGTGCAAGTGATCTTTGGAAGACCAACCACTAAGTGATGTGCTTGCATCTGCTGAAGATATCTATAATTCAAGTTCCCAAATCTTTCATGCCAAAGCTTGCTCATTGAATCAACATGAGCAACAAAAAATGAAGTTGATGAAGAATCAAAGCCATCAAATTGATACAAATAATTCTCATGATCAACTTTCCTTGTAGCAACAACCTTCTCAAGATCCTACAACTATCTAATAGTCACATTATGTGGAGTAAACTCAATTGTCTTCCCATCTCCAAAATGACAAATCTGATATATGGAAAGTAGATTCACTAAAATATCAGGAACAAGAACATCCTCAATGCACCCATCTAGCATCTGAATGAATCCTATCCCTAAAATTGGAATATGTGAAGAGTTCCC
>VDFB02376558.1:0-22506 GCA_007258455.2 Sequoia sempervirens
GAGGCAATTAGTCCATGTCATGAATCTAAAAGGAGGTGCTGGCAATTAGTCCAACAATCCCCCCTTAGTGTCACTCGAGGAGATTTGAACCTGCAACCATGGCTCTGATACCATTTATTGGAACACGATTTTTATTGTGCCAAAATATTGACATGTTAACAATCAATACAAACGCCAGAGATAAAAAAATCCATGGGAGGTGGTTAGTCCATGTCATGAATCTGAAGAGAGATGCTAGCGATTAGTCCAACACGCCTCACTTTGTCCACCTAATTGGTTTCATATGATGATTTATTAGCCATATGCGTAACCAACACATGAGAATAAATATCCAAAAATTACTTGTAAATATAGGATTGTGACTAGTTACAATGATTTTGGGGTCCCTTGTAGCATCTAAATGGTAACCATGAAATTTTATAATAAATTATGTTATTCCTAAAAATTTTGCTATGAAAACCTAATCATTTTTTTTTAAATATTAACTAAAGTATTTATCTCTAAGTGTCCAAGGTGTATCACTTGTCATGATATGAGTTGTGCACTTTTTTGTAGTCACCTCTTAACTCAAGTGTGGAAGTTAACTTTACAAGATTCATATTTCAGTCTCTACTAGGTTTTACTTGCAAACTCTATATATTGCATTCTCCTAGTGTCGACTAGGTTAACACAAGTCTTGGTTTGGTTAGAGTAAGTCTTGTAAGACTAAAGTATAGATCACAGGTCAACCAATCATTAGTTTAAAAGTTTCTTAGGTTCAATTAGGTTTAATAAAGGTTAAACATCTGTTGAGTCCAATGGAGATTACAACCCTCTCATTTATCTTTTTCCTAGTTGTTTAACTTAAACATAATGTGGTTTAATATCCACATATTTCATTTAGAGGAGATCATACATTAATATATATTTTCTATCTTATTAACTTGAATTTTCCAATAGATTGAACTTTATTTATTTAAGGGAAGATAACTAAATTGAATCAATGTTATGCAAGAGGACAATTAATCCTTCATGCTAAAAATCATTAACTAATTTTAATACATTAAAAGGCGGTATAATTCAAATCTGCATGTAAGACCACTTCAAATATTCATTAGAAATGTTAATCTAAACACACAAATCTGCAAATACCTCCATGAAATAGAATATCTATGCTAAAGAAATGCCACAAGTAACAAAAACAGCATCAAGGAGACATTTTAAAAGCAAGATAAACACTTATTCCATGTTGGATTGGTGTCACATGTGCTAGTGACCCTTTCCCAATCCTTGATAAAAGCTCAAGTTGTGTAAATGATAAAATGCAAATGATGGAGATAATGGAGTGAAATGAACAAGATCAAATCTCAAATGAAGAGAGTAACCTTGCCTAAAATTGTGGAGGATTTGCTCAAAGATGAAGCTTCTATTTAAAGATTTTCAAAAGGCTAAGTGTTGAACAGTGGACCAATGTGGGATCAAAACAAGCCAATGAGTTGAGGACACTTGTCATCATGTGATTAGTTGATGTATATGCAGATTTGGGAAGAGTGCCTAAGAGGGAAAATTTGAATTCAATTCTGCACAATTTTGAGAGGGGGACAGAAAGGAGAGCAATAAATGCCCTGTTTGACTTGTCATGTTGAGGGAAAATGAGTTTTTTAATAAATCAATAAAATTGATTTATTGTGCAAGTGGCTAGATCTAGATAATGCAAGTGGGATGGGATTAATATTAGATTAGGATTAGATGATGATTATGCTGATTAATGCTGATTAGATGATTTGACTTTCAAGACTTTGATAATTGATTTATTTAAATCAGAAAATGATGGAATATGATTTAGAATTTGATTTAAATGAAGTCCTGATTTATTTAATTTAAATGGATGATGCAAGATGAAGGTTGAATGATAATGTTTATTTGATAAATGATATTATTTAATGAATGGTTTAAAGTGATGAATCGGCTCTTAATGAGACCTAATTTGATCGAATCCGATCGAATGCATACAATGCAACTTTGCATTGCCCAAAAGGTTATGTATAATTTGATATAGATTAGAGACCCCTCTAAGTCTCAAGGTAAGAATCATTTATTAGAGCTTACCCAAGTTCTAATTTATTTATTGAATAGTTAAATTTTCCTTCATCCCATTTCTTGGGATATAACTATTGGTAGTTGTTGTTATTGATGTCAAAACTTGAGGAGCTTTTTGTAAGATTGTTGGCAGTTGATGTCAACACTAATTGTTGGTTGTCTTTGATGTCAACATCTAATGAAGATTGTTATATGTTTGGTAGTGGTTGATTATCTTGTTGTCAGTAGATGATGAAAACACTTGGTGAATTTTTTGTGGTTGATATTGTTGTCAACACTTGAGAAGTAAGGGGGGTATGTGCAGGATCATGATATGCCAAAAAGTGGCAATATGTAAGTGATATGATGGCCCATGTGGCTGATGACCTTTTTTTTACCCAAAATTAATGAAATGAAAAGGGTTTTTAAAAGAGATTCTCAGTATTCCACCAATATAAATTATGCTTTACTTTGAATTTTATAGATAATTATTATTCATTTTCTATTTGAATTACGACAAAAGTCCTAATTGATAGGCTGATTGAAAAAAAATTATAGCTTTCAAATGGTATCACATTTTTTGAATTTGAAACATGCGTCACATTCTATGCTTTGCATAGTATAGTATTAAAAAAATAATAATTGAATTTCATGAAGTTTTGACCAAGTTAAGGTGCTCAAACATAATGGTTTTATATTTTTAAAGTTCTATTAAAAATCATAATTAATTATTTACTTGGAAAAAAATTCATAAAAAATATGCATCAAGCATCAGGCATGAGTCCCTCTAATTATATCTTAAATATTATAAAAAAAATTAATAATTTTATTGTGGTTAGGTGGTCATACAGACACCTACTTCTTTATTTTTTCCCTAAATTTTAAGTACTATGCGATTGAAATTTCCAAATTTTCACCAAATAGATTTTTTTAAACCTAGTAGTTTAGAAACTACATTCAATTTGCTACAAATTTTATTTTTACATATTTTTGAAATAATACAGATAACTTATTCAAATTTTAACGTCAAGTTGCCTAACTCTGATTTTTTCTGAATTTTTTGCCACTTAATGGCCTACTTTTTCCATGATGATCCTGCAGATACCGAGGGAGATTGTTGCCATTTGATTTTCCTAATGTCAAGTACTTGGTGAGAGATTGTTGTAGTGTTTGTTGCTTAGTATTGGTTGTCATTTTTTATAACATTTATGTTGGGTTAACATTGATCAATGTATGGAGATGCTTTCTAAAGTTCATGTTTGGATGTCATGCCTTGTTGAAGTTCATCGTTGGATGTCATTCCTTATTTGATGTTTGTTGAATTTCATGATTGGATGCCATTCCTTATATGATGTTTTCTGAAGTTCATGGTTGGATGTCATGTCTTATCTAAGAAGTATTGAGTATGATTTCTTTCAGCAGAGTTGGTTTCATAATGATATATTAATATGAGGATTAGAAGCATTAGAAGTATTATTGAGAGTGGAGAGATGTTGTTGAAGGTCTATAGTATGTCTTATTCTATCTCCTGATGTTCCTAATGAAACATGTGTTTTTGAAAGAAATTTTTGGCCTCCACAAGTTGCTTAAGTGGTTTTGTTCCTAAAAGTTGTATTGAAGTCTATTTGGGAGAATGATTCACATTTCTCCACTATTGAAGATTTGGTCTTGTGGTTTGGGATTCAAAGTTATTGTTTTGTGGAAGTTGCACTCCTATATTTTTAGGTCACCAGTGTTGTCAAGGAGATTTATGTGAATTGTAGAAGCTTGGAAATGTTGTTGGTTGTTTGAACTGACCGTCTGAGAAATGCTTTGTATTTCTCTGTATTTATGTATCCACTCCTACAGCTTGGTGAATGTGTTCTCAATGTTTGTGCAATATCTTAGTTCTAATTTCATGTGTTGAAGTGATTCATAAGCTCATTTTTTAATGTTATATCTCATGATTAAGCATTATATGTTTCTGGGATGAAGTATTATATTCCTATCTAGTTTGTGGTGGTTTCTAGTGGCATGATAGTATGAAGAATTCTTTGTAATTTTTTTTGGATGTTCATGGAACATCCCCATGTGATCTACATGTTGATCTAATTGGTCACTTTGGTGTTACATTGTCTTGTGTTGGTTGTATGGGTTATTTGTGGATATCTGGCCAATAGGTCTTGTTCTTTTTCTTGTGTGATGTGCTTGTGGGTATGTGCCTACAATTGAAGATGTGTTAAGTTAGATTTGGGTCTCAACCTATCCTAGTTAGAACTACTTTGAGAAAATTCAATTGAAAGTATGTTTTTGGGTTGATTGATTATGTGCTTCAAAATTTCATCTACACATTCCCTTGATACTAACTTAGATTGATGTGTACCAGTGTGTGAATTATTTTGGATCATATTGGAAGATTTAATAAGTTTGTTTTTGTTCCTCTCTATCCTTAGGATAGGATGACATTATGCTTTGGTGGACAACTTGTTGAATTCATTGTTATCTTCTTCATGGCCGACCTAATTGAAGTTTTGAAGTGTTGCGGTGGATATAAATGCAAGATCTTTTCGAATGCAACAAGGTGGATAATTGTACAAGTGTGTGAACAAGAAAGTGTGAATTGTATTTGAAGATCTTGCATAAGAATTGTGGATGTGTGAAAGAATCAAATGTGCTATAATGCCTTAGTTAGAAAAGTGTTATGTTGACAAATATTGTAATCTTTCTCTAAATCTTTGTATCCTACTCTAAGATAGTGCATATCATTAGGTCTGTGTATCTTGCCCCTAAATTTGTGTTAGCTTTAGTTCAACAAGCCCTTTGTATCTTTCTCTAAGATAGTGTTGCTTAGTTTGCAAGTCATTTTTGGTAACTAGTGAGCCTTTATATTGTGAGTTAAGTCTCATGATAGTTTTTCCCTCATTGGGTTTTCCATGTAAATCTAGTGTCATCTTGTGGATGTGTGTGCTTGTCTCTTGTATCATTGTTGTTGATCTTATTAGAGCTAGAAATGTTATATCTTTGATTGTTGAAATTGTTGAAGCTTTATACTATTATATCCTTCTCTGCTACTATTTTGTTTAAGGGTTTTGATTTGGTTAAGTACTAAAAGGTTCAAGTTCTAGAAGGGATTAAGTTTTTGAGTAGAATAATTCAACCCCCAGGCTCTTAGTCTTTAGGTGTGTTCAACAATTGGTATCAAATCCAAGTTCCTCTAAATAAGCTTAACAACTTGAGGCAAAGATCTTGGATGACACATGATGGTTCATACAAGGGTCCTAGGTTTGATGGGACTAATTATTCTTTCTAGAAATTAAGAATGGAAGGACACCTAAACTCCCTAGGGTTTGGTGTTTGGAAATTAGTCAAGGATGGATATGTTTCTCCTACTCTGAGTCCTCTAATAGATCCAGCTGAAATCAAATTATATGACTACAATCCCAAAGCTAACAATGTTCTCTTGTCTAGATTGGCTAATTTGGAGCTTTTAAAAGTGATGAATTGCAATTATACTAAGATGTTTAGGAAATCTCAACACCATCTATGAAGGTGATACAAAAGTAAATCAAGCCAAGATGTAGATCTTTAAAGGTAGATTTGAGACTCTGAAGATGATAGAAGATGAAGAAATTACAAGTTATATTCTTCGGGTACAAGAAGTTGTCTCTAGTATCTCTGGTCTTTGTGGAGAAGTAAAAGAAAGTGAAATTGTGAAGAAAGTTTTGACATCTCTCCCTAAATCTTATAGTCATGAAGTGTCTACCATTGCAGAGTCTAAAGACTTGGATCAATATTTAGTTGATGAAATGTTTGATGCTCTTATTTCCTTTGAGATGAGAGAATTTGACAAGGATGTTCCAAAAAGGGAATCTACTTTCAAAGCAAACAAAAATATTGAAGATGAAGCAACCGATCAAAATGATGACTTTGATGAAGTTGAAGAAAATTTTGTGAGAAGGTTGAAGAAAGGCACTAGAAAGTAAAAAGTTAAGTTACCTTTCAAACGTTTCAATTGTGGAAGAATTGGTCATTTTACATCTAAATGTCCCTATAAATAATCTATTGATGATAACAAAATAGAAAATCAAAAGAGGTTTTTATTCTAAAGAGAGAAGTTGTTCCTCTGAAGATGAAGTTAATGATTCAAATGATAACCTAGATTCATGGATTTGGGAGGCAAAAAGAACAATATTGGATAATGTAAGAGGTTTGGTACTTTGTAGAGCAATAAGGTCAATGAAAGATCAATGGCAGTATGGATTTCCTTTCATTAAAAAGAAGAGGAAAATTCTTGGGTGATTGACAGTTGTTTTTCTCACCACACTTGACTGGTGACAAAGGAAATTTTATTATTCTCAAGAAGGTTAATGGTGGAGTTGTTAAGTTTGGTGATGATAAGTTAAAACAAATTTGTGGAAAAGGTTATATAGTTCAATTGATGGAAAGAATAGAATTGAAGATGTCCTTTACATCAAAGGTCTGAAGCATAATCTTCTCAATGTCATCCAAATGTGCAATAAGGGATACAACCATAGTTTTCATGCTAATGGTTGTGAGATCAGAAAGGTAGGGTCCAGAAGACTAGTTGTTGGAGGAACAAGGACAAGTGGTAATGTTTATCATCTAAAGAAAACTAATGGAAGGATCTGCTTATTAGCTTAGTCCAAACAGTGTTGGTTATGGAACAAAAAAATGGGTCACATCAAATTTGACAATATGGTGAAGATCAGTTCCTCTCATATAGTGAGAGATATGCCCAAAATAATCAATCCTACAAACACATTATGCAAAGAATATCAAATGGGAAAGTAAACAGAGAGTAGTTTCTATCATGACCCTCTTTCTTAGAACATTTGGATTTTACACTTTATTAGTATTAAGTTAAGTTAGTTTGAAATAATAATTATTTTTATATAATGATGGAGTGAAAATAAAGGAAAAATAAATTAAAAATCAATAAATTAAAATATTTAGAAAATCAAATTATAGATACTTTGATAAATAAATGAATAAAATTTATGATGCAAAAATTTATTTATAGAAATATGATTTTTTTCAAATTATGAGAGAATGAAAAAAATATATAATAAATAAATTTTAATTATCTATAAGTTTCCATATTTCTCTACTTTGAATTTCTATTTTCTCTTCCAATCAACACCTTGTCTCTTATCAGTTAACTCTATCTCATTTTAGAATCTAAATATTCCCTTATTAGTCAACTACTCTCCCTTTTAGAAACTTATTTCTTATATAACTATGCATAAAGCGGGAAACTTCACATGCACCATTATCCATCTTTTTAAATTGAAAATTCATTATTATCCTTTCATGAGTAGAATGAAAATTTTCCTATTGTCTCCTCCAATCATGTTCGTTGATTTTACCATCAAATCTTGACCATCGATCAAGCATACATCTCTTATAAATACAACCCTCAAACCTCTTTCATGAGGGGGAATGAAACTCAAAATATTCATAGCCATTATCATTCTAACTTTTGAGAATTTTGCATGCAATTCTAAGAGTAGTATCTTCTTACCTGAAAGGACAAGGAATAGAAAGCCTATCTACACACTTAATCACTTGCTTTGCATTAAAGAAATTTTGTCATGTCATGTTTACCCACTCGCCCATGGGAATTAATCCAATTGCAACTTATACCAACAAAACAACGGGGAGCGATCATCATTCAATCTCAAACCATCAGCCCGTACCCTACCTTATTTTAATGTCACCTTCACATGTGTACCATTTCCTGATAGAATTGATGGCCTTAATCGAAAGCAATCTTCAAATCCCGACCACATGCCAAAAGAAAATATTTCAAAAATGGCACCATTTTAGCCGATATGTTCTCAACCAAATCTATTAATATTCATCCCATACTTAATGTATCTTTGGCCTTTTGGATCATTCCATGTGGCAATTTCCCACTCCCCCGCTGAGAAACAAAAGGTGCGAGTAGGCCCCTCACAGGATAGCATGGAGTGGTTAGGATTAACCCACATCACCCACCATCGACCATCGATTCTCACTCGACAAAGCACTTGCAATCTCCAAAGCTAGGGGGGTCCCTCCAAAAAGCAATAGTTGTCAATCTACTCGCTAGCCCATGACATTTCTTTAATGAAAAATAAAATCAGACGGGGTGGCGGGGAGGGACCAAGATGAAGCCACCTCATCCAACGACCATCGTTGATTTTACTGTAATATCACTTGCAATACTTATCAAAGGGACCAAGCCCGCCAATGTACAAGACACGCGGCTTATACCCGCTAGCCCGCAAGAATAAAATAATGGAAAATGAGACAAAACGGGTGCGTGAGGAATGGTGGTGATTTGCTCACTATGATTGAACAATCAACATAGAACTTAATATCTACACATGCAACAAATGTTAGTCTTTAAAAGGGGGTCACTACTAGGAAAATAATGGTCGGGAACGTAAAAATTAAGGTTAAACCTTAGGTGAATATTTTTAAAACCTGAGCTTAGACTTAGAAAGAGTATTTTTGAAAGGCATTGATCTCGATTTAAATAAAGCAATATATTCAATATGACCACGGGTGTCGACCAGAACCACTATGATCAAGGAACTAGTAAAGGAATGAATTTTATAACACAAGTCACAACTTAAACCATCGGGAACCTACTTCAGAAGGTCAATAATAAAATATATCAATTACCGAAAGGCCTCATACTCAAGGTTAATTTGGAAGGGTTTTATCAACACAAACCCTAAGTTCATCAATGAGAAACATAACCCTAAGCCCTAAGTTAAGGGATTAATTCAAATTTTGCAAGATTTGAAATGGAACCAGCACAATTTTTAAAAGGTTCCATCAGGGTGATCTCCAATTTAAAGATTTTTAGAGAGTTCAATATATGGATGATATCAAAAGATGAGATCAATTGATCATAATGGTTGAGAGCCATGTGGAAATGAGAGAGAAGGGTATGTGAGGATCATGATGGGCCAAAAGTGTGATATGATGGGTATGTGTAGGGTATGTGGTGATGGCATTTATTTTACCCAAAATTGATGAAACAAAAGGGTTTTTAAAGGAGATTCTCATCTTTCCACCAATATAAATTATGCTTTACTTTGAATTTAATAAATAATTATTATTCATTTTCTATTTGAATTATGACTAAAGTCTTGATTGGTAGGTTGATTGAAAAACATCTATAGTTTTCAAATGGTATCATACTTTTTGAATCCAAAACATGCATCACATTCTATGCTTCACATACTATAGGATTAAAAATAATAATAATAATTTCATGAAGTTTTGACCAAGTTAAAGTGGTCGACATATGAGTTTTTATATTTTTAAAATTTGTAATAAAAAATTCATAATTAATTATTTACTTGGAAAAAAATTACAAAAATATGCATCACATCGACATGAGTACTCTACTTGTATCTAAAATATTATAAAAACATTATCATTTTATTGTGGTTATGGTGGTCAAACAAACACCTACTTTTATTTTTCCCTGAAATTTAAGTACTACTTGAAATTTCAAATTTCACCAAATAGTTTTTTCTTGTAAATAAACCTAGTAGTTTAGAAACTACATTCGATTTGCTACAGATTATATTCTTACATATTTTGAAATAATATAGATAACTTATTCAATTTTATGTCAAGTTGCCTAACTCTGATTTTTTGAATTTTTTGCCACTTAAGGGCATGTTTTTCCATGATGATCCTTCACATACCCGAAATTTCCTCAAGTGGTTGGATGAGATGGAGGGAGAGGGACTGATGAAAAAATCAAGGGTGGAGATTATCCTTGGGAAGATTGGGTGAACAAGATGGAAGGGGTGCTTTGGAGAACCCTTAAGGGATGGAAAAGTCCTTTAACCCATGTTGCATGGTACAAAGATCATGTCACATGTCCAAAGGCTCATGATTTGTATACAAAGGGACACCTATTTACACGTGTGTGGATGTGCATGATTTGAGAGGAGTTTGACTAGGATTTGGTATGTGTAAGTGGGGGACTTAAGGGCTAATTAATTTTTAGCTCAATTAATGAAAAGCATAGAAAATAAGAACATTAAATAAATATTTATTTAATTTTTGGGATGATGTTGAGGGACATAGGTAAAGAAATAATTGGAATTATTTTTAAAAAATGGACTATAGGAAAGGAATGATTAAATGGTTTAGGCTATAAATAGGTGCAAGTGAACAGTGATGAATAGTGATTTTATCAATTTAATAATAAAATATTATTTAATTAATAAGGGGATGAAAATTAGATAAATAATTGAGTAATTAGGGTTATATTTAGTTAATTATATAGTTAAAGTACTTATTTAATGATGGTGGTCAATTTTAGGTGCCTATCCCCTCTTTGATATGGTGTTACAAGGTAGCATCATTTCAAAGATTAAAAGATATCACTTGGAAGAAAATTAAAATATTAGGGAAGATGTTGTTGGCATATGGCTCTGAGAGGTCAACTTTGGCTACTTGTGTTGTCATTGATGGAAACTTGAGTCTACAGTTTGATCCGCAGTATCAGTTGCGCTTATACTAGCAGAGAATCTAAGTCTCTATATTCTACCGGCAGAGAAAGTAAAGAATAGGACATCCGGTTGGATTGTTGATCCGACTACTTCACCAGATCACTATTTTGAAGTGTGGATCTCCAAGGAAGTTTTCTTAGCTCATACACTATTCTACTAAAGAATTTTTGTGGTGTTGTATTAATCATAGCTCGAGTTAAGAGGTTCGGTGGCATGTTTTATGATCTATTTTTTCATTATGGTCATCATGCTTGATGTGATCGATCGTAGATGTATGTGGAATAATTATTTTGCTATCTTCTATGTTTAGAACCACGGTGTGGATCTCTTCTATAATTCTAGCTGACTTATGAAGGTACACTTCATTTCTAATTAAATATTTAAGGCCGACATGGCCGATATAAGCAAAGAATATTATATTTTTTTGAAAGGCCAACATGTATTGAATTTTTGGGTTAGCTGATATATAAGGAAGATCGGTAATTTAGTTTGTGTATGTGTGGTATGTGTGGTATGCATGATGTGAAGAGAGATGTATGTGTGTGCAAAAAATAGTAGAGTAGATGATTGATTGAATATTAGTTGTACTACTGAAGCATTTTCAGCAAGATAAAATAGCAGAGTAGAACAAATTTGAGTAGAAGGTCCAAAGTCAGATTGTGCACTTCAATTGAACTGAATCCATACATTTGTAGATGCTAGATTCTCAGTTCAAATTTTTTTGTAATCTATATTATAATTGTATGGAAATGAGCCTCTTTCTTTGAGCACCGAGCTCTAGGAAGTGCGCCTAAATGCAAGTGTATTCCCCTCTTTTATTTTACTTTTAACAGAGTAAACTTTGTGGATTAATCTCCACCGTGGTTTTTCCCCTAACAGGGTTTCCACATAAAAATATTTAGTGTTATGGTGATTATTGATGTGACTGCATGTTTTCATCGGGTATGTGTTGCTAATGTTATATAAAGTTCTATTATTGATGTTGATGGTTTTTAGATCTGATTTGTAAATCAAAATTATTGAACACCGATTCATCCCCCCTCTCAGTGTTCCTTGCATCCAACAGATGACATATTAATTTGAAGGGGGGGTGAATAGGAGGAAAGATGATGAGAATGATGATGAGAATAAGGATGAGGATGCCCCATCAAGAGGATAGGATACATACCAATGATGATGATTGGATTTAGATCAATGCTTGCAACAAGGATATGAACAAGACCAAGGATGTGATTGGATTATTTTCGCTAGATTTCATAGCTAGATTACATGGATTATGATTTTATTATGATTTTTAATTGTGAGGAGAATTTTGGATTACATGAGAGAAATAGAATAAGGAGATCAATGCCATTGGATTGTGTGTGGGATAGTCTATAGATAGATACTAATGACAAGGGATTATATAATGAGCATATGATATGGTAAGAGTGATTGGTGGATGGAGAATAGGGAAATGTGGATTACTAGGTGGAAGGATTATGGGGGAAATTTTGGAGAGGGGATCTAAAATGAATTACTGGATGGATGAAGGGTTCAAATGTGATATCCAATGACTATATCATAGGGGAATAAGATGCCCACTTTAAATATGTAATGAGGAAATAGGATCCTCATGATAGTATGGATAATAAGATGATGGGAGGATAAGGGATGTGAAGGTGTGTGGAAGGATTAGATGGTGGGAAGCATGACTATAGTGAGTATCTATATTATCGGTGGGTAAGATGGATGGATTGGAGGGGAAAAAGGATGGAATGGGAGAATATATTCCAAGAGTTGTCCAATTTATGTATGGATAATTTCCCTTTTCTATATCAATATTGAAAGAAGGATGGAGGTATTGTAACATATAGGATATGATGGGTAGGATAGGTAGGTGCGATTGAGGAGATGATGGATAGGTAGATAGATTAAATGTTCTGAAAAGTGGAGAGATAAATAGATGGGATTTACACATGATGCATTTTTTTCCAAGTTTACATCATGGTACTTATCCAAGGTGCATAATTGTTAGGATTTCACCATTGGATGGATTTTTTCTCTTTACTATTTTTTTGGATATATATTGATTTTTTAAATTTGGGGAAGTTTATGGATGTTGAATGTGAGGAGGAAGGATTAGGTGGATCATGACGATGAGAGAGGAAATATGGAGGTCTCAAGAATTTATTTCCATATTAAGGTGATAGGATCCTATTTGGAAGTCACTACTAGATGTTGGTAGAACCTTGTGAGGATGGATAAATTATTCAAGGGCATGGATTAAAGGGACTTGATGAGGTAGATATGTTGGATAAGGGATGAGGCGTTGGAAAATGTGTGGATGTAAGGGTGTAATGAAGGTGTTATGAGAGAATGAGTTCAAGATCAATATTGGCACACACAATGATAGGTGTTGAAGGATTCAACAGGAAGTGGATGTAGGATTTGAAGATGATGGAATATATGATAGTGGATTTTGGAGCATGGGGACCCATAATAGACTTAGGAGATGTAGGATGGGGATTCTTTGTTAGGAAAAAGGTGTGTTTTACACCTTGCATAATATATTTAATGTAAATATACTTGGGTCCACTCTATGTTGCATGTAACATTGGGACATAAGTTAAGTTGTAAAAAAGTAATTATTTAATATTGGGGAAAATAAATAAATAAAGTACCCAATATTAAATAAGGAGACATGGTTTTGTAATCTCATGGTTTTAGTCACATAGTTTTTTGTAATACCACTTAGTGGTTTTGTGGGAGCTTGCTTCTATAAAAGCAACCACAAAGGTAGTTATTGTGAGATGCAATTTTGCATGTTAGCTCTTATTAGTATTTGTGAGGGTTTGAAGCATGGCACGAGATGTGTGGTTGCATGCTTGTTCATATGGATTTCTTGGAGAGGCCTTGTTGCTTCAATGGTGTTCATGGAGACTCAGAATATGTATTGTAATATTTATTGTTGAATAATACATGAGAGATGGATGTTTTTGGAGGCTGGGTTTTTTCCCTCTTGAGGGTTTTCCCAAGGTATATCTTGTGTCATATTTTCATGGGTATGTTGTCTATTCTCTTGCATGTGGATTCTAAATAATTAGTAGCATATATTTCTCTTTGGGTTATATGAAAATTTTCTTTAAATGGTTGTAAGTTTCCAACGTGCTTAACTCTTGGATTAGCAACTTTGGACTCTATTTTTTATTTTGATTTTAGATGCATTACATCTTATTGCTTTGGGATCCATATATTTTTTTATTGGGGGTCCTTTGTGGCTTGGGGATTCATTTCACTTTTAGATCAGATTTTTCTTTATTTTAGCACATCCTTTGATGGGACATGGTGATTCTTAGATTTTGGTGGATGTTTAGTTTTATGCATTTTTATTTGCAATCCAAATTTCTTCCAATAGAAATGGTATGGGTGTGAGAAGATGTATAATGTGAATAATATATGAATAGAGCAATCCAGGTGGGATGTTGGATGGGATGCATGACTGTGCATGCCTTTGTGGACCCTAATTAGGTATTCTAGGAGCAATATGTTTATGATGGGTGATAGAGATAGGGGATTGGTAGATGAGGGGAGGAGTAGGATGAGATTTTTGGATATAAAAGCCCAAAAGAGATATAGTAGATGGAGGATATGTGATGGTGGATTCTAAGATATAGGGACCCAAAATGGATTAATAAGATGAAGGAGGGATATTGATAGTCATTTTTGGTGGGTATAATGCTAGAGGGGGGATGAAAATAATTAGAGGAAGGATGTGAGGAACCTATTATAATTTTGGAAGAAGTCATATTAGGTTGCATGATGCTTGTAAGTTGTCATGTTTGGATTGGGTGCATTGGGATGTATAAATAAGACCTTGCGACCATTGATTTTATTTGATATGAATGAGCTCTAAGATTAATTTCTCATGAAAGCCTAATCCTTTTCCTTGATATTTTATTTTCTTGAGAATTTAGTTTAGAATGGGATGTCAAGATTGTTTTCGAAGAAAATACGAGTCAATTTTGAGGTGGAGGAGGATGAGTGTGGATATAAGTTTTTCCTCTACTACAAGAAAACCACTATGGGAAAATGCAAGAGGGCCAAGAGGATAAGGTGATGGTTTTATGATGGTTTCGAGAGGAGGTGCTAATGAATCATTAAATAGATTAGATGGGATGGTACATTCTTGATTAGGATGAGGGAGTGTTTTGGTATACATTGGAGCAAGATCTTGAAATATTTGGATTTGTATAGATGGTGTGATGGAGGAGGAGCATTAGATAGGCTACTTGAATTGGCTGAATGGAGGGATGGGGGATTCACAAGGTTCATATAATTAGGGTTGGATGGTGTTATTATTTTATAGTGGAATGATAGATTTTGGGTGGATGATAGCTTCATCAATGATAAATTTAGATGGTTGAGTGGGATAACATGACTCTAAAACTTTATGGTGTTTATTTTGTAATGGTTCCTTGGAGGAATTTTGGAGAGAAATATTTATATGGTTTAGGCATAGGTGGAGGAGTGGGATTAGGTATATAGTTAGGATTACAGATTGTGGGATATTAAGATAATTGGTTTGGATTATGGGTGGAGGTGATAGGGTTGTTGTATAAAGATAGAGATTGGGATATGGGTAGGGGAGAAGAAAAAGTTATGGATGTTGGATGAGAGGTATAAGTGGGAAAGGGACATGATGGAAATATGGATGGGGGGATAGAATAGATTTCCCTTGTCAAAGGTGGGGTAAATAGGAAAAAAAGATACGTGTGGAGGTGTGATAGGATAGCTTGTACTAGCCATTTCTTGGTCAAAAGGCATGGATGGGTGGTGGTAGCTTGGGGAAAGCTTGCTAGTGATAATGAAATTAAGAGGATCAATTATATACTATTTTTATCAACAATACTATCATCATCGATATCCATGATGGTTTTTGGGGATGGCTATGATGAGGGGAATCATTAAAAAAATATTGATTTATTAATGAGTTGGATGATAATGGAATTTGAGATTGGATGGGAAGAGATGATTATAAGAAAAATATAATAGAATTAGAAGAAAATGGAAGCAAATATCTTAGATTCGTTTTGATATCAAAATATCGTAAGGTTGATATTTTAAAGATCTTAAGGATTTATATTAATCTTAGACTTGGGATAAGGTTGAATGATTGCATTAAAAAATAAGAATTATATTAAGGATTCCTAAAATTGAAGAGTCCCATAATGTAATATATATGCTAAAAGATAGAGGACATGTATATCAAAGCATAAATGGATATTCTAAAATGGGTAAACATACATTAAAGAAGAAATTGATGTAGTTAAAAAGATAAATGGATTTTGACAAAGTTGCTAGGTTATGATATGAATCCACTAAGGGATGAACATATATGATGTTTCAAATTTTGACACCTCTTGGACTCATGATTGTGTGAGATTGTGATAAAATGGATATGTTAGGGTATGTGATAGATACACCAAAGGATATAAATGGATGCACTAATTTAGAGTTTATACTAGAGACAATATGGAATGTAACTACCAAGCAAGTGATGAATATGTTGATCTATACAATATTGTACACTAATCTATGAATTTAAAGGAGGTTTTGATGGTTTGGATAGGATTTAGAAGGGAAAGGTGGATCTAGGACCTTAGAATGATGTAAGAAATGAAGGATGAAGGGATATATTGATTTAGGATGATGATTGACTAT
Organism: Sequoia sempervirens; assembly: GCA_007258455.2. Lineage (NCBI taxonomy): Eukaryota > Viridiplantae > Streptophyta > Pinopsida > Cupressales > Cupressaceae > Sequoia > Sequoia sempervirens. The sequence goes on from VDFB02376558.1 coordinate 16,287, forward strand.
GATGATGGAAAAAGGATGAAGGGCATTTGGAAATAATGATTTTATTTTCTATGAATGAGCTCTAAGATCGATTTCTCATGAAGGCCTAATCATTTGCCTTGATATTTTATGTTCTTGAGAATTTAGTTTATAATGGGATGTCAAGGTTATTTTGGAAGCAAATATGAGTCAATTTGTAGGTGAAGGAGGATAAGTGTGGATATAAGTTTTTTGACTCTACTACAAGAGAACCACCATGGACAAAGGCAAGATGACCAAGAGGATAAGGTGATGGTTTTGTGATGGTTTCAGTAGGAGGTGCTAATGAATAATGAAATGGATTAGATGGGATGGTAGGTTCTTGATTAGGATGGGGGAGTGTTTTGGTATACATTGAAACAAAGTATTGACATGTTTGGATTTTTATAGATGGTGTGATGGGGGAGGAGCATTAGATAGGCTACTTGAATCGGATGAATGGAGGGATGGGGGATTCATAGGGTTCATATAATTAGGGTTGGATGGTGTTATGATTTTATAGTGGAATGATAGAATTTGGGTGGATTATGACCTCATCAATGATAAATTTAGATGGTTGAGTGGGGTAACATGACTCTAAAACATTATGTTGTTCATTTTGTGATGGTTCCTTGGAGGAATTTTGGAGTGAAATATTTATATGGTTTAGGCTTAAGTGGAGGAGTAGGATTAGGTATACGATTAGGATTATGGATTGTGGGATATTAAGATAATGGGTTTGGATTATGGGTGGAGGTGATAGGTTTGTTGTATGAAGATAGAGATTGGGATATGGGTAGGGGAGAAGACAAAGTTATGGATGTTGGATGAGAGGTATAAGTGGGAGAGGGACATGATGGAGATATGGATGGGGGGATAGAATAGATTTCCCTTATCAAAGGTAGGGTAAATGGGACAAAAATATATGCGTGGAGGTGTGATAGGATAGCTTGTACTAGCCATTTATTGGTCAAAAGGTATGGATGGGTGGTGGTAGCTTGGGGAAAGCTTTCTAGTGATGATGAAATTAAGAGGATCAATTACATACTAATTTTTACTAACAATATTATCATCATCGATGTAGGATGGTTTTTGGGGATGGTTATGATGAGGGGAATCATTAAAAAATTATTGATTCATGATGATTTTTTGATGAGTTGGATGAGAATGGAATTTGAGATTGGATGGGAAGAGATGATTAGAAGAGAAATATAATGGATTATAATAAAATGGAAGCAAATATCTTAGATTTATTTTGATATCAAAATATCTTAAGGTTGATTCATTAAATATCTTAAGGAATTATATTAATCTTAGACTTGGGATAAGGTTTATTGATTGCATTAAAAAATAAGAATTATCTATTAAGGATTCCTAAAATTCAAGAGTCCCATAATGCAATATATATGCTAAAAGATAGAGAACATATATCAAAGCACAAATGGATATTCTAAAATGGGTACACATACATTAAAGAAGAAATGGATGTAGTTAAAAGGATGAATGGTTTTTGACAAAGTTGTTAGGTTATGATATGAATCCACTAAGGGACGAACATATACATGATGTTTCATATTTTGACACCTCTTGGACTCATGATTGTGTGATATTTTGATAAAATGGATATGCTAGGGTATGTTATAGATACACCAAAGGATATAGATGGATGCACTAATTTAGAGTTTATACTAGCAACAATATAGAATGCAACTATCAAAGAAAGTGATGAATATGTTGATCTACAATATCGTACACTAATCTATAAATTTAAAGGAGGTTTTGATGGTTTGGATAGGATTTAGAAGGTCAAGGTGGATCTAGGACCTTAGGATGATGTAAGAAATGAAGGATGAAGTGAGATATTGATTGAGGATGATGACTAAGACTATGATGATGGCAAAAGGATGAAAGGCATTTGGAAAGAAATGATAAAAGGAGTGAGGGTGACTAGGGATTAAGATGAAGGTTGAAGGGATTTGATTGGATGATGACTAGAGAGAATAAAATGGATTAGGTTAAATTAAGTGGGAATGGATTAGAAGAACAAGATTGAAAAGATGGGATTTGATTCGGATTCGAAGAAGGAGATTAGATTGAGAGTTTGATTAAAAATATTAAAAGAAGTGGGATTTGGATTATAATGGATTAGATGGGATGGTAGGTTCTTGATTAGGATGGGATGATTAGAGGAAGGAAGACCAAGGTCCTTTTGGTTAGGACTTGATTCTAGTTGTGTTTGATGGATGATTAAGGAGATGGATTAGATAGATTATGATGATGTGAATAGAAATCTTGACCTTGTCAATGTTTGACAATAATCACACTCAATTTGACATGAAAATGGTTAGTATTTTAAGAATTTAGATTGAAGGGGGTTGTATAGGTTTCAACGATGAAGACATGCCAAGCACAACAAGAACCTATGATTAGTCAACTGGGATTGATGCCACTTGTTGGCTCATAGCATAATACCATCTATTAATTAAAATACCATTCTTGGCAAGCTCCTAGATAACCCCAACAAATCTTATTTATTTCTTGTATCTACAATTTATTTTCAAAGAAGATATCCAACCATATGGGAGTTTGTTAATATCTTCTTTTCCTTGTCATTTTTTATCATTTTTATTTTAATATATTAATTAAATCTACTAAAAAAAAATTGTTATCACTTGGTGAGCTACCTAGTAGTTTTGGTGTCATCTCTATGTAGACTAGACATGTTTTTGAGAAGAGTTTTTATTTTATTCATTCATCCATACAGATCATGTTCACATGAGACACTAGCATCCCTCACAAAGATGTTCAAATTTTATATCCAATTTCTTTTATGTCTTGCATTTATAGTTCTTTATTCAACTTGTTAATTCTATAACTTAAGTTATGTAAATCAACAATAATTTTTAGTTTCTATTTGTGTTTTTTACTTGTTAGAAAATCATAATTTCTCAAAGGTTAAACACATTAGAATTAACTAGTCTAATTTGTTTTTTTTTATAGAATAGTAGCAAATTAGTTTCCTTTCTTAGGGGCTAGTGGACCCTAATGTAATGTTCGGTGAGATTATTTGACAAAGATGACTAGTTTTCTTTTTGTTAGATTAAATTTTATACACTACAATTTGTTAAAAATAAATAAAATTCAATTACTAATAGGGATAAGGATAGAAAATTATATGAACAACCACAACACATATTTACAATACAAAATTTCTTATCTTGACATTTTATTTAAACAAATTAACTAATTAACTTTTTATTTAATAAAAAATATTGATTATAATAATTCTCATTACAATAAAACAGTTATAATAATCAATATTTTTAATATTTTTAATTAATCATTATCAAGAACATTAACACTTATTTTATATTTTCACAGTAAATCCTATTGAATAATGAACCAGATAAAATTTGCTATTGATAGAGTGTATTAATGATATTAATATTAGAATTCAATTACATAGTTTTTGAGTCAAACTCAATGACCCATATTTTATGAATGGTGATTCACATGAGATACGGGCTCATGAGAACCACTACTCACGAAATACATGAGTCAATGAGTAATTATTCAGGTTAGAGACACTACAGATTATAAAAAGACTAAGTTGATTCCTGCAATCAAAAAATAAAATAAAATGGATCAATAAGTTTGAAAAATGATCTAATGAATACTACACAGTTGAATCTGATATTGACACACTGCAGAGAATCCTCTCCTTAATAAATTTCTATAAATATCTGTCATTAAAGATCAAGAAAATCACAATTTAAAAGCCGCCTGTTAATCAACGCTAACTGTGCAAGATGCATAAACAATACGCGTTTAAGAAAGGCCAAATAAAAACGACAGAACTGTAAAGGTCAAATAAAAACGACAGTACTATAATAGTTGTGGCTTTTTGCTTTTTCAAAATGGAATCAAACTTTACCTTTGCCGTGTGTACAAGGTTCTATTCTCTATGGTTTTGACCAGGAAAATAGTGTCGTCCAAGCAAATAGGGGGATTGAAGTTGTTAAATAATCTTGGAGGCGAGATAAAATGATGTGGTAAGTAGATCTAGAAAGAGGGCTGTATGGATTCAACCAAGAAAAGCTTAAGGCAATGGATCCTCTTGCTGGTAAACTGTGGGGCTCTGATCATTGGCACAGCGGCTGGCCCCTTGTTACTTCGCTTCTATTTCCTACACGGTGGTCATCGCATATGGCTGTCTGCGTGGCTGGAGACTGGAGGGTGGCCTCTTCTCATTGTGCCCATCTGGCTTTCTTCCCGCAATAAACAGTCCTCTGAAGGTATCCATGTCACTCGCAACCTTTTCCTCGCATCCGTCATGCTAGGTGTCCTTACTGGCCTGGATGATTTCTTTTATGCTTGGGGGGTCTCCTACCTCCCTGTCTCCACCTCCTCTCTCTTGATTGCCTCTCAGCTTGCTTTCAATGCAGTCTTTGCATTCTTCTTAGTCAAGCAGAAGTTTACGGCATATTCAATCAATGCTGTAGTCTTGCTCACCCTGGGGTCAGGTATGCTTGCCCTGCACACCAGCAGCGACAGGCCAGAGGGAGTCACCAAGGGACAATATTGGCTGGGGTTTATTGTCACGGTCGCTGCAGCTGCCCTCTATGGATTCATTCTTCCTTTGATTGAGCTTGTCTATAAGAAAACCACACGCCGAATAACTTACACGCTGGTTATGGAGATGCAGCTTATAATGTCCTTCACGGCGACTGCTTTCTGTACAGTAGGCATGGTTGTGAACAAGGATTTCCAGGCTATTGGGAGGGAGGCCAGGGCATCTGATGTGGGGGAGTTCAAATATTACATGATGCTGGTGTGGAACGCAATCTGCTGGCAGCTCTTCTTCATTGGGGTGTTTGGAGTCATCTTTTTGAGTACTTCTCTCTTGAGTGGTGTAATTATTGCTGTTTTTATTCCTGTGACGGAGGTGCTTGCAGTGATCGTTTACAAAGAGAAATTCAGTGGCGAGAAGGGCATGGCTCTCGCTATGTCTTTGTGGGGATTTGCATCCTATTTGTATGGGGAATACAAGGAATCCAAATTACCGACAAGCAATATGCCAGAGGAGCACCCGCGAGGCCCTGCAACGTCCCAGCAAGAAGAAGAAATGACTGAGCTTGTTGTTGAAGAAGCCAAGTCTAACAAAACCCCATAACCCACAACTTCTTAATGCTTTTAATCATATGTAAAGTGTACTATTTTGCTTCACAGTCACCTTCTGTTGCTGTGCATAATTATAGACTATATTTCTGATTTTACAATGCATTTATGTACATGGGTTTTCTTAAAATTGCACAAAATATCTTACTAGCGGAAGTAAAATTAAGACTAAGATTTTCTATTGAGAAAACTGCACATTCACTAAAGTTACTCGAAGCACTAGAATCAAAATTTCCCAGCAGTAAGATATATGAGGCACTTCCTCTAAATTGTGTGGTTTTTAGATTTATTGTTACATCAAAATTTGTAGGTGTTAGTGAATTTTCAAATCAACATCTTCATCTAGATCTAGAACAGCTAATCCACAAGATCAACTTCCAAAAATTCGACAAAAGTAAAATTGATTATTTTTATTTTGTGGGCTCACTCAGATTTTGGTGGTTGAGAGGGCGTGTAACCCAAAGTTTAATCTTTGGTGGGTTCAGGGTCCTGTTTGCAGGGTAAGAGTATTACTTCCTACCAATCTTCTTTTGATATTGGCAATTACTTTCCAGTTTTGTGGAGATACATAACCTATCCCTCTTGATTCTGTCCTGACCGCCCTTCTTGGAATAGCCAAAGATTTCCTATCAGGCCTACTCAGGATGTTGACAACTTCCTACCAATTTATTTCACTATGCCTTGCAACTCGAGGGCAAAGGAAGATTTAGCCTGTTGACTCTTAAGGAGTTCAAATGTGTTTGAAACATGGAAGTAGTCTGAGTGACAGGATGAGATGATAGAATTTATGAATGACATTAAAGGTAAAGCATTTTTCCTTTTATTAGAAGGATGGGTTTTAGAATGCAATAATACAGCTACAAATCGGTGGAAAATAGATTGAAGGAGAAGGCTTCACGAGAATTATAACCAACTTAGGAGATTCATGTGCATGGTGAGAATGTGAAGCCGTGCAAAAGAAAAAGCCTGAACCAGCAACTTTGATTGTATTGTTGGAACTTGTATTATCAATGTAGTAGAGTTATACTCATGATAACACCATGAA
>VDFB02376559.1:0-29258 GCA_007258455.2 Sequoia sempervirens
AGAAATGTATAATGTTTTATGTTTTATATAAGTGCATTATGACCACGGAATACCTGATATTATCAATAGTTTATGGCATGAAAACACATTTCTCTGCAATAGACTGTTATGAAACTTCGATCAGTGCCACAATATTATCACACTTGCATCATTGTAAACTTACATCTTATGTATGATTGATTCTTTGATGTGCATGGACACTGTTGCTACATAGCATTATTCTGTGCTCTTTATAAGTTGTGAATGGCATAAATTCACCTTTCACGGTTTACCTAACTTTAAGGCTTATGGATCATTTGTACCTCAAAATCTTATTGATGTTCATGTTTATTATCCTGAAATTATTCAGAAGTAAACACAAGTAGAAATTGAGGGGACAGTCACAGTATAAGATAGCACCTCTGTTACCAAAGAACCAGTTTTTCTTATGGCTGCAATAATCCACTAGCATACCATAGTTCTCTGGTATAAAATTTAAGGTGCATGGTTCTATTGCTTTTCTTTATCATGATTCTAGTTTTTTCACCAGCTATGCATGGTTTGAGTATCAAATAAGAACTGAAACTCTTTTTTAGTATTTAATCGTAATGAGTTGTTTTTATATAGGTAGATGTTACTTTAATAATTCAGTTTGTTCAGGCATTGTTGTTTCTTATTATATTTCTTTATCTGCATGAGTGCAGAACCTGATCTAAAAGCAGAAGAGATGAAAGGCTTGAGAAGATTGAAACAGAAGTATCACAATTGGCAGAAAGACTTTCAGTTGTACCAAGATTATTTAAGGGAAAATCTTTACCGCTGTCCCTAAATTCAAGTCATAGTTTCAATCAAAATTGGTTACTCTGTTTTCCACGAGGAGATAAGTTGTAGTGAATCTGCAATAGCTCTATAAGTGAAGACTATTGCTGCTGATACTATATTGTTTTCTACAATTGGTGCGCTTTGAGGTATATGTATCTTGTTTTGGGCTTATACACTATTATGCAGTCACTAGTTAGAAGTATACCGGAAATTTTGTTCTTCTGGCAATGGCAAAAAGATGCCCTGAGAAATCGCTTAGCGGTGATGTGAACATGTTTCTCTTATATTGTATGAACATTCTTCATTCATATTACATCAATCATGGTTCGCCTCTCATTATGCCCTCATTTGTTTGAAATTCAAGCTTTCATTAAGCCATGCTTACAAATTATTCAAAATATGTTTCAAATATGCCTCAGTCTGAATGCACATTGTTCTGAAAATATCCCCAATATATGTTATTCTTTAACAATATTATACTCAACTCTCAAGTAGTTACAATTTATCTTCTGCATTTAGGGACTCCGATTGGTTGCACCTTATGGACTGTATCATTCAACGTGAATGATTTACTTCCAAGGATGCCCAAAAATTTTGCAAGGAGATTGAATTCCATTATCCTTTTGCAAATGGTTTGGATCCAATTCAATATTTAAAGGAAGCAATGAGAATTGTCAGTAGGGTGGGTAATATTCCATATAAACAATATCAAGATCAGTTTATCTAAACAACCATCATCGTCAAAAAAAACTTCTAGCTTGAGGCAAGGACAAGAAATACCAATATAGAATCGATTATTGGCAGCTTAAGAAATCTAAACAAGGTGGTGGTTAACTTACCCTCCTAAATTCTTGGGGATACACATTGAGGTGGTCAAGTTCCATTTCATTACCAAGACTCTAGGACAATTGTGCATTTGCAAGTACGGTTGGTAGAGAGTTTGGATTAATATGAGCGCAACACTTGATGCCAATTTTCATAACTATTTAATTTAAAGTAAGGATTTTCATTAGTTTAACAAAGTGAAATACAACCAAGATGCTATTACACATAAGTAAAAGTGGTTGTCATTTTTTATTTATGGGAGTGTAAGGATTTTCATTAATCAAACAAAGTGAAATACCACCAAGACCCAATTACACATACAAGTAAAGGTAGTTGTTAGTTTGGATTAATGGGAGTGTAGACTTGAAGCCATTTTGCACAACCATTGAATTTAAAATTAAGGCTTTTTGATAATACAACAAACATAAAAATAACAAAGCACTTTTGCACAACCATGCGATCTCTAACCTAATTCTTGAGTTTGTGTACATATACCCTTGCGGTAATGTAGTTTGTCGTAATTCATTGTGTACTTGTTCGTAAGATATCATTTGAGCAAGAACAAAGTATGTAGGGTAGTGCCAGGATAACAAGAGGAGGCAAAGTGGCTATAGGGTGATGCAAACAACTTAGGGCCATATACAACACACAAAAGGAAGAGGCAAAGTGGTTTTGAGGTGATCTAAATACCTTGAGGTCATAAACAACTAAAAAATATCCAATCCTTATGAGGCAAAAGTGTTTACTTGAGATGAAATTACACCATAGAACATATGCAAATGAGTTCATGCCTACTTGAGCCTTTCTATGGGACAAATTAACAAACTCTAGCAGATTCAAGGAATCCCAAACACTTGGGATTTTGTATGTCCAAAAACCTTTTTGAATGGAATCCCTGTTTCACCTATTTGTTGATTTCATGTATTTGTTGAGATTGTGTACATATACTCTTGGGGTCATATGGTTTGTCTTAGTTCATTGTTTTGGATTTATACATGTATGATCATATGGGTATATTAGTAGAGGGAATAACCAAAGCATGTTGCAAGAAAACGCAAAAATAGAATAGCATATGTTTTTCAAGGTTTCTATCTATACGACAAATTGACTTGCAATTCTTGTATAACGATAGTGGCATGATAAGGTTGAACTCCTTTTCGAGATTTTATCACATTGAGTTTCTCACTAGGATAATCTAGTGTTAGTTTTGTTTTTCTTGCATACATTAAATTCATGTATTACCTATAGAAATTTCAATATTTAAGCATCACAATTTTAATTTAAGTAATGTATGCAACTACCTACAACAATTTTGACCTTTAATGCAAGTTTTTTGTTAAGTAAGATAAATACTTAAGAGGGGAGCAAACATAATTGATTAAAACAATTGTATGTAACTTAATGCAACAAGTTACAAATTAGTTTGTTATCATAACAACTATGTTATATAGCTTGTGTGTTTATATTGTTGTGATTAGTTTTGCATGTTGAAGCCCTTTTCTAGATCAATGAGTTCTAAGAGGAGATAGGTGAACAAGTTCATTTGTAGCAAGATATATCCACAAGGATGTAAAACAAGGAATCATAACTCATGAAGAAGAGACATTGTCACAAGATGGTAAAGCAAGATCACCAAGTTGGAAGAAGGCATTGCAAGGATCCCACTCTCCATAAGAACATTGGATAGGATGAAGAATATAATTGAGGCCCTTATGGAAAAGTGAAGAGTTCCTCTAGACATTCTTGGAAACATGAAGATGTGAGAAAAGAGTGGCCCAAGATCACAACAAAGAGCATCCCAATGTTATCCGAGCACCCTCAACTTCGACCCAAGACCACAAGAAAGAACATCCCAATGTTATACAGGCATCCTCAACTTAACTTAGCCATATGAAGGTGAGGTGGCGAGGCAATAGACTTGTGGAGTGGAGAAAATGTGTGAACAATGAACCTTCTCTCAACTTGTTTTGTTGATGAGTTGAATTGAAGGAAAAAGAGTGACATGGATTCCCTAGAGTTGGAACTCTTTGGATTCACCTTGCCCCTACCCCTACCCCTACCCCTACCCCTATGATATCTAATGGGCTAAGGGGCGATCATAACTAGATAAAGCTATTTTTTGTACGTCAAGCAAAGCCACTATCTCTATATTTTTGCAACCCTACGTTTATAACAATGGGTGAGAGGCCCTTGTTTAATTAAATATTTATCATAAGATTCTTTGTTATCACTCTGTAATCATATAACTCTCAATTTGATGCTATAATTTTTTGTGTTTAGTAAGGAAGTGCTTTTAGTTAGGGCCATCCAACTCAGAGGGTATTTTTTAATATTAGAGATCATTCACCAAAACAACCAGAAAAAGCAAGTGCAATATATTGTGCAAAACAAGTCCACCCATTAGGTCCAAATTGAGACCTTATAAAAACAATTACCAAAAAGACAATCTACATAACTACCCAACCAACATCACATTATCAAATGTAATACCATACAGACTAGAGAAATATATTATTGAACCTTATACATCACAACTACCAAAAAAGACCAATCAGTCCTTAAGACATTACAAATATTCTCAACAATGCATTTGGTTGTTGTGATTTTCATAGTAATCAATCTCAAAAGTACTAATTATTGGATTAGCTTCATCTTTTGGGTCCAAATCCTTAACAATAAGTTCAAATCTTACATCGTTCTTATAATTCCTTCTCATATCTATTTCTTTATCTCATTTATGTTTGCTAACTTTATTCTTCTCCATGTAATCCTTAGGCAATTGCAATTCATTCTCATCCAGTTTGTTTGTCTTAAGGTAAAAAAATGAGCATTTACATAGATACCTAAAAATGACTAATGCATTTTCATCTTATCATTTCATCATTATCCTTATCATTTCTTCCATCTATATTAACTAAATAATTTTTAATTATTCAATAAAACTAATTTTCCTCTTTTCATCCATAATAATTAAGTTATTAAATCTTTTTATCATATCTATATTAATTAAATTTCATCATTTATCATTTTCCCTGACATATTAATTAAAATCAAATTCAAATTTATCTTTGGTCTATAATTAAATATTTAATTAGCTAACTCCTTTTAAAATAAATTAAATATTTTCTTCAAATATTATTTTTTCAACTATCATTTTGAATTAAATAAATCTATTTTTTAAATTCTTTTAATTTTTCTTCTATCAAAATTAAATTTAGGTCCTACCCTGTCTTGAATTTTCCTATCCATTGATCTTTCAAATTAATCTCCACCATTGATCAAATGCCAAGTGAAACATATAAATAAGAAACTTTCATTTCATTCAAAACCCCTAGCTTTTTTATTGTCAAAATCTCCCTAACACTCATGATCAAATCTTAGCACTTTTACTATCAAGCATTATTAAGCAAGCATCTATCAAGCTAACATTATCAAGCTATCATTATCAAGCAAGCATCTATCAAGCATCGAACCTTCATTTTATCATGTTGATGTCAAGGTTATGCTAAAAATCTAAGAAAATCTGCATCAAGCATTCCAGTATTTATCAAAGAAACAATAGAGCAATCTAAGGTCTTTGTTATGTTTTTTATTAAGGAACAAATAGGTTTTGAAGGGACCCGAAACCTTGTACAAACAGATTTTGAAAGGATCTGCAACCCTCAACCAGAAGGTTGTCTAAAAATAAATACAAGAAAGCACAGACAACCAAGGATCAAAAGGCAACCAAGGCCAAAGAACCACAACCGACTACAAAGCCACAAGAGCTAGCAGCCAGCCAAGAACTAGCCCCCAAACAAGAACCATCAAGATTAACATTTAGAATTACTCTTGTGGGAGCGGAGAGTCATGTCAAAAGGAGGCTTAGAGGACTTCCCTTTTTTGCCCTTTACAGTGATCCAGCCCTCTTCCACTTGCGTTGCCTTGTCAAGCCAAGCCAGCACACCATCATCCTAAAGAAGAAGGCCTGCAGCCGCTATCTTAGAGATTTGAGCCATGTTCCTTCCTACAGGCGTGGCCATATCAGGTTAGCCACCCGAAATGATGGCTGAAGCACCAATACCAGAAGTGGCTGCCACAGGCCCAATCTCGTTCTCTTTAGGGGTTTCAACAATGCAGTCTTGCACAACATCAACCCCTCCAATAGAGACATCCAGAGAGGATACCCTAAGGCCCTGTGAATCCAAAGCAGCAACCTCAGAAAAACTCCTAGGTTGCTCAACTTTCTTCTCAACTGTATAATGCTGCTGAGAAGCACCATTCCACCAAGTAGTCTTCATGACTTTTTTCTCAAAACCACATTGTATAGCAGCATGACCTATTTTGAAACATCTTCTGCAACATAAGGGAATCCCCTCATAGTCCAAAGATTGGACCGAAGACCCCTTAGAAGATTTAAGAACAATCTCAGCAGACAACCCTTTTGAAACATCCATTTCGACCAGTATGCAGGCAAAGGTGGAATGAAGAATATCAGAGGATTCTTCATCCACCAACAAAAAGTCACCAAGAGCATCACACACTTCCTCCAGAAGAGAATCAACCCATAAGTGGAGAGGAAGATTAGGCAGCTGAACCCAAATTGGGATCTTATTGAAAGTTTCAGAAGTAGGGTTGAAATCAGAATGCCAGGGCTTAAGCATCAGCAAATATTTGTCCTCCCAGCTAAAAAAATTGTCACATAAGATTATATTTCTCTCCTGAGCATTATCAAACTTGGCAACAAAAAACCCCTTGCCCATGGGGAAAATATGAACTTTACCAGAAATTAGAGGCTCCCATTCTTGAGAGATCTGGGAGTGCAGCTGAGGGAGGCTAGGCCAAAAACCCCTAAATCGACAGATAATCCCACAAACGAATAGCTCAGAGACATTCTCTTCAATTTCTTCAACCGTTGCCACCTTTAGATCAACCGAGATGGCCAAAGCAATAGGGATAAAACCATTGAACGACAGTCTCCCCTGCCCTAGTTTTGGGGCCGTCGCCTGCACAGCAAAGCCTTTTCCCTTTCCACACGAAATGCCAGCCCTCGCAACACTCGTCGTAGTCTTCTTGCCATGGAAGTCACCTCCCTCGCCAAAACCAGAGGCACAGGTCGTAGTTGTTTCAACCTTCGCCGAAATTGTCCCAACATTTGCCGTGTTCGCCCCAACCTTTGTCGTGTTTGTCTCAGGCATCTTCGTCGCTCTGCAAGTGCTTAAGGTCTTTGTTATGTTATTATTGTTTATCATTTAATTTTATGCATAGATCTTAAGTTTTATTGAGTGATTGTTGAAGTGTGAATTTTGTACTTTCATTGTATTGTTACTATTTGTGATTCACATTTTCATCATCCACACTTAACACTTCCTTCTTGTACACTAGAGTTCAAGAGGATAAGAAACTAGTTCTTTGGGATTTCCAGAATCATTGAAACTTGCATCATAATGTTGAAAGAGTGAGCTCAAAATATGAATTAGAAAGATACCTTCTTTTACTTGGAAAAGTTCATAATTTTTTTCTTTCCAAATATTCCACAACATTTCATTGGTTAGGACAAACCAAAACTTATCAAACTCAATGGAAAAAAGATTTAACATAACCAAACATGATTTCAGCCTAGTTAAAACCATCCCTATTAACCCAATTCAAATAGTTGCCCAAAAAATAGGCCATAACTTAAAATCTAAAGGGCATTCTAGGAACAAATGCTCATAAGACTTAGATTTATATTGAAGACTACAAGAATTGATAAAAAAACTAGAGCTATGAACACCATTGAACAAAAGAAGCTTCTTTAATATGAGCATCCACCTAAAATCTTTTTAGGCTCACAAAGACAGGACCACGTAAATTTGAGAATAAAGGACAACTCTTTGTCAGACAACATAAGGTTCCAATTCTCATTGATCTTGCATATTATTTCACTCGAGCCAACCAACATATTATACATCTTCTTGAAGGCCATTCTATAAAAAATCAATGCCATCAATCCAATGAATATTACCATTTATATTAGTATAAAATTTCAAAAACAATAAGAAAATTGGCATTATAAAAGGCTTTCTTCAAATGGAGTGTTCTTTTCCAAGGATTGAGAATACCAAACCCATTTTGTAATTTGAACCAATCTCTCATACTAGCTTTATCCATGACATTATCGAAGTTGGCAATACCTTTTGAAGCCCAATATTTAGTTGAACAACCTTGAGTCAAAGTCAAAGGTTTATTATTCCAATATAAGTTCCACCAGACAAATCTGTGTGCAAAGAAAAAAATATTAGGTCTAGTGAGAGCCCATTATTCTTAAGCATATGTTTCACACTTTTCCATTCCCTCCATATATTGCCAAAAATACTATAGCCAAATGGAAAAAACCACAAATTTACCAGAAGGAAAATCATTAGGTGCAAACAACCCAACTCTTCGCATTCTTAGGCTTGGACAATGTAATATTATTTCTAACCAAAAATTTCCATGGCTCTTTCACAACAAAACATTTTAAGATCCATTTCAATGCTAGAGAAAATGCCTTGCAACTTAAGGACTTTGAGACTTAAACCCCCCAAATGCTTAGGCAAACAACACTAAGACCGACTGACATCATGCCTCTTTTTGTTACCTTTCCCATTAGACTATAAAATGCCATTTAGCAACTTTTGAATTCTATCAATTTGATAGCTACCAAATAACCAAGTAGAATCATAATAGATACTATAAGAGGTTAAAGCTTTTTTACAAACTTGAATCTAACCAGCTAAGGAGAGGTGATGTTTCTACCATTGATATTCTTATTCTCAATTTTCCTAAACATCCACTCCCACATCTCTTTTAAAGATGGATAAATGAGAAATGGAATTCCTATATATCTGACTATCTTATTGGGGCATCCCCATTGCTAGTTAGACCTACCCAACCAATTAGGAGGCTTGTCATTCCATTCCAAGATAACAAATTTGTGATCAACAATTTTAGCACACAAGGCCTCACAAAATACATTAAGTTTGAGTAGAGCATATTTCAAGATATCTTGATTACACTTGACAAACAAAGTAGTGTTATCTACAAATAGGTCACTCAAAAACTCAAACTTATTAGATAACATGATACCCTTAATGGGAGGAAAGAGCAAATCAATTTTTAAAATATACTGCAAAGCATCAACAACAATAATAAATAATGCTAAAGCCAATGAAAATCCTTGTCTAAGAGATCTCTAAAGCATAAAAGGATTAGTGAGAAAACAATTTTTATCAATTTGTGGACACATTACAAGAAATAACCTTAACCCAATTATAAAAAGCTTTAGGAAAAGCAAAATCTTCCAACACTACAAGCATAAAACCTCATTCAATTCTATTATAAGCCTTCTCAAAATCAAGGAACAATATGCTAGCATTTTGACTAGAATGCTTTTCCCAATTAAGACACTCCCAAATAGTAATCAAGTTTTCAAGAATGCACTTACCTTTGATGAAACCAATTTGATCGACTATTTTTTTTAAATATGTCATTCAACCTTAGAGCCAATAATTTCGCAATAATCTTATAGGAGGAGTTTAGTAGAGTGATCTTTCTCCAATTCTTAGTCAAAGTTTTATTACCCTCTTTAGGTAACAACCTTATCACTTGTTTGTTAATATTGGTACCCAAAGATCCTTTCTCAAAGGCCTCTTCATAAACCTCCAGAAGGTATGCAATCCTATCACTCTTAGTCTCATAGAATTCAATGGGAATGCCATCTAGGCGACTTTCAAGAATTAAAAGAGTTGATAGTTCTAACAATTTTCTCCTTCCAAATATTTCTATTGACTTTATCAATGTCACTATCTATTTTTTGGGGGATGATTATTTTGCAAAAAAAATGGCTTCAAGACTTTATTATCTTCTTCAATTGAAAATAAATTTTTAACATTTTTTTTTAAAGGCTTCCTTTATCTCCTTGAGGTCACTACTCATAGTGCCCCCTACCAAGATAGGGCCAATCTTTTTGCTATTGTGTTTGGCTTTCAAAATTTTAAAAAATATTTGGCCCCCCTACCCCCTTTCCTTTAGCCAATTGATCTTATCTATGATCTTAGCCCCTCGATTTTTAATTTTTAATACATCTCAACTAGTGCTTGGTACCCTCCATTTCATTATAAGTGTCCTTGTCATTATTGTGGTCTTGCAATTTACACTCAAGTCTAATAGCTTCTTTTCAAGCCTATTCTCTTCTTTCCTTCTGTCAAGAGCCTTCTTGCCCACAATCTTCAAGACCTCTTTCCAAGCAAGTATCATCTTTTTCCATATGAAAATGGCATTATGAAACAAACACTTGTTAATCAATCTCACATTATAATTCCAACCATACAATCATTATTTAGTTTAAATAAATTACTCTTTTTACAATTATGAGATTGACTGTTATCTTTGATAGTGATCCAGGTCTCTATAAGAGAGGGAAAAATCACAAACCATGTCACACTTTCAGTCAATAAAATAGTTTCTAGTGAGTGTTTTGGGTGAAACATATTCAATTGAATAGGTTTCAATAAAAACCACATGGCTTCGAGGTGGGTTTTACATGGCTTGACATTTAAGTGAAACTTGTTCAACTAAATATGTTTCACCCAAAACCCATTCGATTGAAACTAGTAGAAGAAAAAAAAAAAACAAAAAACAAAAAACAAAAAAAATAGAATAGGGCATTTTCGCCCAAAACTTGCTCATAGAGAACATTTTTTCTTGGGACCCATGCACTTGCCTCAACCTACTCAACCACCCAATGAGGTAGGGGACATTGATATGTGTATTTTTTTCATATGTATGTCTATGAAATAGTGTTTATCTATGCTAATTAATAAACCAACAAGATCAATAATGTTTGAATATTATGTGAATTGTCATAACTACTTTATTATTAATCAATGTTGAATTGTTGGTTTAAATTGTTTTAAATAAATTGTTATAAATTAATAATTAATAGAAATTATCTTAAATAAATAGTTGGCAATTAATTCCTTGAGTCATGACAAACAAAATGATTTATCAAGTCATTGTTCAACCAACCCTCAACCATGCATACCTCCACATTCCATATCTTTACCACTTTATTGATATTTAAACTCGCTGGTCATTAAATTATTCTAATCTGCAACATCTAAGGAGTGGAAACTGAAATTCATGGTTTCCATGCACCAACGACTTGAGTACATGGAAGGGAGATGATTCCATGCCACTCCACATAATTTTCCACAACCCACAGTTTGATTGAATCTTTGTGCAACCATCTGGGTGTTATTAGTTGGAAGAAAATGATATAAGATAGAAGAGGGGGGTTTCAGGGGAGGCATGATTTTTTTATTCATGCTTTTGTTTTATTTGTTCATTTAAATATTTGATAAGGGAGAAGTATCAGATTCGAGTTTGACACAAATAGACTTCATTAGTGGTGTGATAACCTAATAATTTTTAACCCATAAACACCACTATTTTTTTCCTTCTTAAATGTTCAAATATTCATTCATAAGCATACTCAAGAAGTTCCATCCATACGAGATAGGTATTTTTCAACTTGGAATATTAACCAATCATTTGTTCATACGAAACAAGAATTCATCTATATATATAATTGGATGAGGCATCCACCTAAAATGAGGTAGGCATCTATCATATGATAGATTTGTGCTCTATCTAGAGTCTCGGACTCATTGGGATCATCCAGATCTCGAGTCATTTCCATGAAGACCACACTTCCTACTGAAGTGTACCAAGGTCATTGTCATCAGGGGTATATAATTTATATCTCTAGGCTTGAAACTTGCCTCAAAATTTGGTGTAAGGCCTCGGGGAATCAACCAATCCATACAGGACTCTTTTGAGTATAATTGGATTCCTTTTTGTTTATCTTTTTAGAAGTTTTTAGGTGATCTCTTTTGCCCTAATTCCTATTCTTGAATGCATGAGTACTGGGAGTGTCTTTCATTTCCTAGACTGCCTACATACCTTACTTCCAAAAAGCTAAAAGGCGTAAAATATGTAGTTCTGTTTTCTAGTCTATGTTTTATGTAAATTGTTTAAAGTGGGTACACAACCCTTTCTAGGGTTTTTATTCCCCAATCAGTTCCTTTCCTTTGCGACTGCTACTCACCACAATTTTTTTTAGTGGCGAATCTTTTCCAATTGGTGAATAGTCCATATTGGCCAAGTCAAAATTGGTGAATATATCACAACCAATGGGGTGGCCAAATCACTCAGATTTTACGAATTATTGATCCAATAAATTTCAATTTTCCATCAATTTATTTTATGAGGCATATGTACTAATTAATAGTTTTTCCATAACAACCACACATTTCTAATGAACTAATTAATATTTTTTCTTGGAATCTCAGAAGCATGTATTAAATCACCCACATATTAACCAATACTATTACAACGACATTGTGTATCGGGACACATTTCACCAACATCATTAAATGTTCACTATGCATGAGGATCCATTTCACCAATAAAATTTACAAATAATTGTGTATGAGGACCCATTTCACCAATAACATTAAAAAATAATTACATTTGAGGACACATTTCACTAATTACATTATAGAATAATTGCATATGAGGACCCATTTTGCCAATACTATGATAAGTCCATGCTAATCATAGGACCATAATCGCCTTGAAAATTATAACGTATGTGTTTCGTTGAGGTTTGATTAGCCCAACATTTAAATATATCGTTGTATAATTACACGAGATTCACCAAATTTAATGTATCATTTTATAATTACACGAGATTCACAAAATTCACCAAATATGGATTGATATAAATACAATCAAAACTCTGATTTATTTTTACACATTTTGTTTAGTTTTGGACTTGTGAGTTGTCAGATCTCGATTCAAAAGTTGGAACCTTGATCAGGCAAGTTACAAACTTACAACTACAGACATTGTTGCATTAACGAATATCAATTCAGTGAAAACCTAAAGGTAAGTGATCATTTCATCATAGTGTTATAATATTTTTATCTCTTTTCCATTCTTGATTCAATCTCAAATATGATATTGAGTAGGGAATGGGATCTATAGCCTATGTCCTTAAACTGAGAAGACATTTTTTTGGTAGCTTTTATTTCGTGAGAGATCAAGATGTCAAGCAACAAGTGAAACAAGATTAAGACTCCCTAGGGTGGTGAAGGGAGGCCATCAAAATGCCCAAGAACTAGAGTTACCATAAATTCTTACTTTGGTAGTGTTTTTAATCCATTAGATCAAGTTGGAACTACATCATCAACTCTTGCACCAAATATTAATGAAGAAGGCATTGAAAATAGCTTACAAGAAGATTGGAATGAGTTAATTGAGTCAGATGAGGATGACAATGTTGCAGAAGATGTTCCAAGGGATACCCAGGGTAGCCAAAATGAGTTGCTTGACCTAGATGAAAATGTTAGCATCATAGATGATGATGTTGCAAGGAAGAGGAAAATAAAATCCAAATAAAAAATGGGGCATGAGTGGGATATGACAAGGAATTTTCAGATTCATTGGGTGTCAAAGTACCCATTCATTGAACCAATGGAGAATGCAAACAAAGATGAACCTCCAACAAAATGAAAGTGTAAGATTTGTGGTTGGAACTATAAAAAAGATAAGAAGTTGTAGCTAAAGTTTGACACTATAGAAAATCATATCAATAAATTTTATGAAAAAGAAATCATAGACGGAAAGGAAAAATCAGTAATAAGATAGAAATCAAAGGAAGAATGTCTTCATGTTAAGTATACCCTAGAATATGATGATCATATGAAAATAATGGCGAAGCTTGTTGAATGTGGAGGTTCAATTGAAGCTCAATTTGGAAAGATAACATTTGGTGAGAGAACAATTGGAAAAAATTGTTCAAATGAGTGTTATTTTTCATATTTTGTCCATAGGGTGTCCTATGACAGACTACCCAGAATATAATAATTTATTATGTTTTTTGGGTGTTCCTAACTTTCCTAGCATACATTGGTCAATAAACTCTAGATGGGAATTGGCAAGTTGTCTTGGTGAGGTGGAAAAACAAGATTTACAAGAAAAAATAAGAGTCAATCTTCATTGCATTATCTTTAGATGAAGTTACTGTGGTAGATAATACTTCTTGGGTATGTATGCATGTGTATATTGTACACCAACATGTCCACCAACCTCATCTACTCTGTGTTCATAAAATGAAGGAGAGTTCGACATCACAAAATTTATTTGAGCTAGTTAAGAAATATTTGGATGAAATTGGAGGTGTGAATGAATTCACAATTGCCAAAAAATTGGTGTGTGTAGGAGCTGATGGATATTTAGTAATGCAAGGTCACATGAATGGTTTTTGCATAAAGTTACAAACTACTTGTTCACCATACATGATTTCCATTCACCACATGACCCAAAAAATGAATTTAGCATTTAAAATTGTAAGCAAGTTTCCTTCAGTATCAAAAGTTGAAAATCTAGTCTGTGAGCTCTACTCATACTTCTGCCGAAGTCTCAAATGTTTTGCGGAATTTCAAAAAAATTCCGAGGGAATAACAGGAGGAAACAAGCTTTGTAAGGATGTTGATACCATATGGATCTCCTTGCATGGACCAACACAACAAGTTTTTTCATAATATCGATCCTTGATTGGAGTAATGTACAAACATTGCCACACAATAGACAAAGCTCCTAACCTCTTGCATAGGTTAAGTGATATAGAGACACTCTTAACTATATTTGGTCTTCTCCACATGTTGGATGAAATGAACAATCTTGTGAAAAAGGTCCAAGGTAGAACTATGTATATTCATGAATATACTAAACTACGTAGAATGACATTTGGGCGCAAATCATGATAAATTTTGGGAAAGGGAAAACCTCATGTAACATCATGTGCCCCAATCCAACTACCCACGGTGTAGTGATGCTATTAATTGGAATTGTTTTACTATTGGTAGTTTGCATTTTCTTTGCAACCTTATTCTCACATGAAAATATAAGTTCTGAGGTAATCCTACTATAGATTTCAGGATCATAAATATCATGGTATTCATCCATGAAACTTTGGTTTTTAAGCACTCCAACATAATCTATTTTTCTATTTGATTTTTCTTTTCCTTTCCCAATAGTTGGTCTGGTAGTGGTGGTAGAGATTCTTGTATAGTGTGAACTCTCAAGTTATCAACCTTAAACCCCAAGGTTGACAAATTAAGAAATGATGAAACTTGGGATTTTTGTCTTTCACTTACTCGTATTTTGATTCTTGAAAAGATAAATATAGAGAAACCAACATGTGTGGACTATTTTTGTTGGATCCCAAAATATCCCTAGTGTGCACTGCAATGAGCAATCTCCCTATGTGTTGGCCCTCTCACTTAAAAATAAAATAACTTAGCAATAGAAATTTCACTTCTTTTTTTTCTCAAATATTAAAGTGAATGAAACATGTTACCTCTAGACTACATAATTAGTACATTACAATTCTGTATAGACCTTGAGAATTAAATTCAAGAGTTGTCCTACATTTTTGTACCTTCTATTAATTTATCACTTTCAGCGAGAGGTGGCGTCATTCAAATATTCCATCTCAAATAAATTCTCAACTATTGATCTTTTTAAATCTAACGGTTATAGGGTGATTCTAGAGGTTTGAGTTCATAATCCTAACACTTTGTGCACTTCATTCCATAATTCAACTATAGCCATACGTCAAATTTTCATTGAATGGTCAAGTAACTTATGATATAAACATCTGTTTTAAATTTGTTTTAAAATTTAAAGTGTGCTAGGATATAGAATCCTCATGAGATTATGCCACATGTCATCATTTTGCTGCTCACAATCCTAGGCTTCGATAGAAACCCATTGGAGACATTGAGATAAGTCCACGTGTCCCTATTCTGTGGTTTTGTGAGTCACATATAGATCTTCTTGAATCATCCCACGAACCCATATAATCCCTTTAAAAAAAATGGTATTGACACATGTCCCCTTTCCACAGTTTTGTGACAACTAACTTAACCTTTATAAAACCATTCATGGACTTGTGAAATCATGTCGAAAGGAAACCACTAAAAAGGAGTCAAGTGTCAACCCTTCCACAGTTTTGCGGGTGTTCTATTCCTAAATATAATTTCATGTGGATTAGCGAAAAGGCATAATATGTGATGAGAACTATATATTAAGTGTGGGCTCACTTAAGCCATTTAATTAAGCACATGTAGAATCTTCTTCTTTAGGTGAGCACTAGGAGAGGATCGAGGGCCCGGTAACTTAACATTGCAAAGAAGTTAATAAAATGACTTCTGAGACTAAGAACTGGGGGAGCAAGTCAATGAAGAATTAGAAATAAAATGCAGGGTGAAGCAAACTAGATAGCTTTTTTAAACCTAAATTCACATATAAAGAAACATTTTAACAAACCCTAGCAAGGGTGACAACATTTTAGCAAACCCTAGCAAGAGTGTGAGAATATATGGTCAATGAAGCTGCAAATAATTCAACATAAAAATAATGCATGCTTCATCTCATACTTAATACATGGCTAATATATAGCCACTTACATAGCCAAACAACCTCCTATTTATAGGGAGGTGTTATAACAAATTTTTTGGAATACCATTCATGGGTATAACACACTAATTACTAACTATATTGCTATTTTAACAATATATGTGACTAACTATCAAAGCTATATTAGTGAGTTGTTTATTAACAACTTCACTATTACAATAGTAATTACCTTTCTAAATTCCTAACACCTATGTGAACACTAAATCCCAACACCCCCCTTAGTGTGAACATGGGGTGAAAGTACATCACAATACTTAATGACCACACACAATATCTCACCAAATAATATAAGATAAGAGTAGGGACATACACATCTACTCATGTCAAGCAATAGTGGAACTAGCCTCACTATGCTTAGTACTTCCATCCAAGGATGGGGAAAAACAAATCTATCCATGGAACCAAGGATAAGGACTAACACATCTACCCAAGGTATTACATGAAGTTTGGATAGGGACAAACAAATCTATCCAACATTAAGGTTATAAATCAAGAACAAACACATCTGCTCACAACAATTATGATTGGGGACAAACACATCCAATCATAATTACCAACTTGTGTGACTAGGGACAAACACTTCCAATCACTGCACTACCTCGTGAATGGGGACAAACACATCCATTCACTAATAATCAAGAAATGTGATTGGGTACATACACATCCAATTAGAACTTACACAACTTGATGTTGTATATGTAGCCACCATTGTAGATCATTACCACTCTAATCACAAATGATATGAGATGGTTGTTGCTGCTCCCTGGAAACTAATCTTGGCTTTAGTCGTTTTGGCACAAGTTGTTTTGTTACTAAAATAGTTTTGCAACCCCATCATTAGTGACTCACGAGAGGTTGTTGAATGTCCTCCAACCTACGATGCCTCCATCCTCTAGTAGATTTTCTACTTAGAAAATTTGACTTTGAAGCTCAATTTTCAAAATCCTCCCCCTTAATATATATGTCATGTACAAGCGATAATGCATCTAATTACAATTGAGGCAATTTTATCTTTTATATTTTTTGACATTTTGACACAAAACATTTAATGAATCATGAAATGGACCCTATTCTGAGCAAAATAGTACTTCCTAACTTTAACTTGCTTGGCAATATATAATATTTTATTTGACCTTTAAACTATGTTAAAAAGATCTTTTTGAGAACTAATAAAAATACTAATCCTACATTAACCACCTACCACTATAACCTATGACCACTATAAAATCTGAGAATTTGTGAGAATCAAACTCATAACTTCCTCCATAGCACATATGATATGTCAATCGACCAAATCTCATAATGAAATTTGCATTTGTGGATCCGAATCGATACACAAAGAGATGAGCAAATTGAGAGATGAGAAAATTTAGATTCTCAAGCTTAAATTGATAATGGCTTCCATAGAATGTGTGACATATAAGTAGCCTTGGGATTCTGCATACTTATAAATAAAGCTTGTCCAACACTATGAAAAATGGTGATTTAGGATTATTTGCAACATTATCACCCTCCTTCCACTCTTATCAAGGATTCTTGTTGCCCTTCCTCTCCTTAGTGAACTCACACATAGAGCTGGAAAAATTATGATATGTGACAAAGAAAGTATCAATTATATCACCTTCTCTACAGTCTTCTCCATAATCAAGATAAAGAGGAAAATATGTAAGAGCCAAGAGTTGCATAGATTTAAGAATTTTTCAAACCTACTAGATTGGCATTGCCTACTCCTTAGTGGTTGATGAAATTATATCTTATTTGCAGCCCCTTGTTGGATGGTTGAATCATT
This sequence comes from Sequoia sempervirens, assembly GCA_007258455.2. Classification (NCBI taxonomy): domain Eukaryota; kingdom Viridiplantae; phylum Streptophyta; class Pinopsida; order Cupressales; family Cupressaceae; genus Sequoia; species Sequoia sempervirens. The sequence continues at coordinate 17,966 of VDFB02376559.1, forward strand.
TGCTTAGACTTTTCTTTCCTTTCTTTAGTGCTTTAATAAAAGATTCTTAAACCATTATTTGAATTTGTTGTGAACGAATCTTATATTGCAACTTCTTCACTTGATCACTATGTCCTGATCTTTCACCTCTGAGTCTTGGAACTTTATTTTCCCCTGCTTTGATTGATTCATCTTATCAAGGAGAAATATGGCACCAAATCTTGAACATTATTCAATGTCGTGTTATTCAAATTAACAACCTAATCTTTGAAACAAGATCAAACCTAGCACAATTTCCATCTATCAGGCAAGTACAATTTGCGTTAGAAACAAGCCCACAATTTTAGGAGGAATCTAATGTGATTTCTCTTTGATCTGCTCTGATACCATGAGAGAAAATCTGATCAATGAAGCTACAAATAATTCAACATAAAAATAATAGTGCTTCATCTCATACTTAATACATGACTAATATATAGCCACTTACATAGCCAAACAACCTCCTATTTATAGGGAGGTGTTATAACAAATTTCCCATAATACCATTCATAGGTATAACACACTAATTACTGACTATATTGTTATTTTAACATTATATGCGACTAACTATCAAAGCTATATTAGTGAGTTGTTTATTAACAACTTCACTATTACAATAGTAATTACCTTTCTAAATTCCTAACACTTATGTGAACACTAAATCCCAACAGAGTGTTGTTTAATGGTAAACCAGATGCCATTTAATGGTAAAAGCCTCCAAAATATCAAGTAAAATCCTCCAAAATCTCACTTATCACATTAAATCCAGATAAATATTGATTTGACAACTAGATGGGAACATTATATTTCCATTTTTAATATTTTTTTCAATTTGATGGCGAATTTCTATTTTCATTTGAATTGCTTTATGTTTTAAATCTGCATGCAAATATTTCATAATTAGATAATACTTAAATTCTTTAAGTAAAAAATCTAGATTTTTCTAAGTTTATTTCATTCCATTGTTTAGCACTTATTATTAATTGTTTAATCCAGCCACATGCAAATAGAACTTTCAACTTGTAGCCTATCTATGCACAAACACATACTCTGTAACATATTAACATTCATATAGTTTTTAATCGACGTTGTCCTTGAACCTCCTTTAGGTGCAAGTACTAGTAATTAATTTTAATTACTTGTAATTTGAATAGACACTAAACACACAAAATAATTCTTTACTATAAATGCATAACAAATAATAACACAACCATTTATTTATTACAATCAAATTACAATGTTACACAACATTTTAAAGATGAGTAGAGCATGCAAGCTCTTATATAAATGACACATGTCACTTTGCATTAGACACAATTGATTCCAAGCTGGTAGTGGTGTTAGTGGATGTGGATCATATTCTCAAACCATGAGGCTTGTCAACCATGCTTGAGATCTTGGGATTTCACATGATAGCTCCAATCCACCACTATGATTTTTCATTTATAGAAAATTTTGGACCTTGGTTCTGCATCCCACTATAGTGCAACACGATCCAATAGTTAAAAAAATTAATACAAAATATATTGCATAATATGCTCGATCAAGCCACCAGAACAACCCAAAATGACATTAAAAATCTATAGGGCTTGTCTACCATGTTGGGAAAAGGGGAGTTGTGAAGATATAAAATGTACCTATCCTAGTTACCAATTGGAATTATGTAGAAGATAAGAGGTAGTAAATCTTCTCCCACCTTCTTCAGGCAGCTCCAAGGCACCAAAAAAGCACAAAATGAATTTGAAAGTCCACAATACCTCTTTAAGCGCCTTTGTCAAAATGGAGTATGACAAATAAATGGATTTTAATATGAACAAGATTAAAATGCTTATGTGGCTGTCCTCTTTGTGAAAGCAACTATCCCCATTAGAGCTCCTCATCCTATTTCAAAACTTGACTCAAGGGTTAGGTGAACTAGATCAACTTATTTCCAATTTTTCCCATTCTAAACTTGAAGGAAATTGGTCTCTCTTTTACTCTATAACTACATAGCTAGAGGTAAGAGAATTTAGAATACCCCCAATAATACCATGACATCATATTATTCCTTATTAACTTCACAAAATGAAAACCCTTATCAAAATTCAGAACATTGCACTCAAAACAATTTTAAGGACTTAAGAATGATTTCAATTGAACTCACCATCCCTATTCATGGGATATGACATTTAATCATGAGTCGTGTGAGGTATAATTTATTTTTTATGTTAACCAAGTAACCAACTTTACTCGTGTTTGGGCCACTTATAATGTTATTTTGACTGACATCTAGCTACATGCATACTGTAATTGTCGAGAGTACCTTAAGTAGTAAGCACTCAAATGATATGAAATCTATTACAAATCTTATTTCGATTGATAATTGGATTCATGGCATCATCATGTACAATACATCATGCAATTTTTAATATCAAGTTATCAAATCAATACATTTCACTTGCTTCATATTAGAAGAGAAAATTATTTCTTATCTTTTAAATATTTCCCATTGACACATTAAATTAGGAACATCATGAAAGTACATATGGTGTTAATCCATGGTTCTGCAACCATATTTTCTTCAATGAACAATAATTCCACAGAATTGCAAAAATCAACAAAAAGAAAACACGTTCCATACTTTTTTCCATTTTCATAGCTTCCCTCTTCCTTAGTGAATTTTAACCTTGCGGATTGGCGAAAAAGGTTTGCTAAGCATGGGAACTATGGTAAGCATGGGTTCACTTAAGTGATTTATTTTTTGCACATGTGGAAAAGTATTTTTATGTGAGCATATGAAATCTATTTACAAATCTTATTTCGATTGATAATTAGATTCATGACATCATCATGTACAATACGTCGTGCAGTTTTCAATATCAATTTATCAAATCAATATATTTCGCTCACTTGATGCTTCACATCAGAATCTAGAAAATTGTTTCTTATCTTTTAAATATTTTCCAATGACACATTAAATTAAGAACATCATGAAAGTACATATGGCATTAATCCACGATTTCAAAACCGTGTTTTCTTTAATGAACAATAATTTGGTAGAATTATAGAATCAATAAAAAGAAAACACGTGTCATACTTTCTACCGTTTTGCGACTTCCCTCTTAGTGTTTTCTTTTTTATATATATATTGAAAAAATGCATATTACATTGAAGATATAAAGTGTGGGTTCACTTTAGTGATTTATTTTTAACACATGCGGAAAAGTATTTTTAAGTGAGCGCTAGGAAATAAAGGGGGCTGAGGAATCTTATGATGCAAGTGGGACATAAGGTTATGAATTAGGGCACCCAAAAAAGGTAATGAAGGATTATAACGCCAAGCTAAAATAGTAAGGTTTTTTATGTTTTTAATAATGCATGTGAATAAAAGGTCAAACATCGATCTTTGTAAATCTAATGGCTCTAGGGTGATTCTAGAGGTTGAAGTTTGCAAGTCTAGCACTTCACAAATTTATTCCAAAACTCAATTGCAGTCGTCCATCAAACATTCATTGAATGATGATTTTTTTGGTATAATTTTAATTTTCTATTACAACTTAAGAAAACAAGAATGGATTGAAGAAGTCCATCAATTCATTGAATGGTGAATTATTTTTATACATTAATTTGATTTTTTTAAGTATATATATTTTTTGATTCATAAGAGCAACCTAGGGTTGTATTTATTATATTAATCCAAAAAAAATCATATTTACAAAAACATTGACCATGACCTCCATACCATGACAAAATATTGTTACAAATGATTAATAATTTAATACACAATAAATTTTATATTGAAATTCAAGCAGTTAAGCAAAATATTACATCATTACAAAAGACTAATTTATACAACTCTCACTTGAGCTTGCAAGATCAGAAGGTGGCAGAAAGAGAGGACATGCATGTGGGTCCTCTTCAACATGCTTTATGAGAAAATGAATAGAATTAAAAATATCATATGCCAAAATATAATGATTCACCAATAAGAGAACACAAATCATTTAATTCTCTACTAAAATCAAAAGGGTTGTCTTCAACAATTCCATTAACCATCGCATATAGAATTGAGACACTACTATCACCATTTAGTAGCTTGTCCCTATCAAGAAAGCCACCTAGTCCCACTGTGGATAAAATAGAGTTAAGATTGCAGCTCTCCAAAGCTTTAGACAGAGTAGAAAATAAGAAGACACAAGGCTGGAGATAACTCCCAATGAGGAGCTTGACTAGTTCCACACACCAAAGAATATCCATTATATTTGAAACAAATAAAGAAGCAACCTTAGATGACAGAGCCAAATGATTATTATGAAGTCAGTCTCTGCCAACCACTGTTGTAACAACCAACTCCGCTTGATCAAATTGATATAAGAAAACATGATGTAGCTTCTCCCATGAGAAAGGTAAATTTTCTCCCACTTCCTAGTGGCAACAAGTGATAAACACTATGAATTGGGACCCCATTTCAAGCCAAAAGAATATAATTATAGAAGTAGAAGAAAAGAGCGGAAGATTTGAAGTAGACAAAAAGAATAGAAGCTTTGAAGCAAGAAAAAAGAATAGAAGTAGGAAAAAATAATTGGAACATAAGTAAGAAAAAAGAAGGTTTGACCATGAAATATATAGCTGAGAAATTAAAGAATGAAGGCATCAATACTTGGCAGTAACACATGAGAATTAAATGGCTTGTTGTACCTTAACTATTATTGAAATATCTACTAACAATTCACAATTAATTTCACTCACTTCTAATCAAAACTTATAAATATGTTGACACTTGTCTCCATTCCATATGCTTTATGTAGGAATTTGGTTGTGTGAAAAATTTGTCCCAGATTAGAAGTATACCATTTGATATTTTTGCTACCCACATTAATTTTTATGTGTATACAAGTTTAATTTTAATAACATAAGAGAATTATTGAATTTTTACATTAAAATAACATAGTATAAAGATGTAATAATATAAAAATAATATTAATAGAAATAATATAAATATACATGTCAAAATTTATATATTTGATAATGTAGCATGTATAAAGGTGCTTGCAAAATGTACATAAGAAAGTTACTAAGTAATAGAATCCTACTAGTAGCATAATGCAATATTCACATACATTTATCAAAATTATGACAAAACTCCATTCCTCAAAAATCATCCCACAATGACCCATTGATGATGTCCCACTAAAGTGACATTGCGGAAATTTGACACGAAAGGACGCTAGGTTACGTCTCATTCATTTAAGAGGCATGAAATATCCCTTAGTACAGGGATTCCCACTCCAATGTGCTCAATAGACAAAACATCTCCTAGAACTCCTAGATAATCATGTTGAACCATTAGACTCACCAGGAACAACACATCAACCCACCAAAATCTGACCACCTCCACCAATTTTCCTCATCATACACATCAACACCTACAACATACATGTACAAAAACCTGCCCCTTCAATTTCATGAAAATTAGCAATTTTCATTTGTTCTTCTCCATACTTCTCAACCTTCAACATTACAAAATGAATGCAAAACAATATTATCACAAAATGCAATCAAGTTTACCTCCTCTTTCTTCGCTGCAATATTTTTGGTGTCTTCTTCAGCTGCAACCTTTATATCATCCTTCGCTATGAGGTTTTGATCTATCTCATTTTTTCTTACCATCATCTTCATGTCTTCAATTGTTGTCCCAATTGTAGCATCTTCAACAACTTCTTCACACAAACATGCTACATACAAATTTTCCTCTTCATACATTCCAAAAAAAATCAAAAGCTACCTCTCCATTTAATAACTTTTATGTCCCTCTTATCTCCTCTCTCAATAGGAGATCTTAATCTTCAACAATTTCCTCATCAAAGATGGGACCATCAAAGAGCCCACTTTCACACCTATATCTATAAACAAATCAAACTAAAAATATCATATCATACCTCATTTCTTTTTGTTGTCCCAATTTATTTTCCTTTATTTTCCATTGCACCTTTTAGCTCTTCATGGCTCTTGACTATCTCTCCACACTATAGTAGCTCCAATCTTTCCAACCTTGAATTTATATCCATGATCATTCAGGTGATCCTCATTTTTTGATACTTGCTCCAACCTTCCTACATCATAGGCTTCTTCCTCAAGCGTATACCTATCTATTTTGCTGCCACAATACATCACACACTTTGCAAAAAACTCTCACAACACACTACCCTCTACCCAACAAAGACTTTGTAAAATGCTTCATCTACCCACCCTTTCTCAGTGGAGGAACTCTACACCTTCTACCTAGATTTATCTTTGTTGGAGGATAGAAGTCACAACCCCTCTTTCATACCTACAACAAACAAATTATCTCACAACTCTTTCATGGCTTCACCTCTTTACTCTTCACCTGTAGGTCCTAGTGCATACTTTGCACTCTCAAGATCTTCTAGATCTAATACCATCCAATGCAAGACAAGAACCAATACTCCAAAAATATAAGTGTTGGAAATTGTAGCCCCATAAAACAAATTCGTGCAACTCTAAATCTGTACCCAAAACTCTTGACAAACCCTCTTTTGAAGATTATTTTGAACCACCAAATGTAATACTTTTCTATTGAAAACTTGAAAAATGAAAGCCCCTACATTCATCTATAGGAAGATAAGTAGATCATAATTTTTCTCCCAACAATACCCCTCTAATTTTGTAGTAAAAAACCCATAAAATCCCTAGTTTCACACATTCAATAAGGAACACCAAACTCACAAAAACTACTAGAAACCATTGAGAGCTCAATCCAAGCCTTCTAATCCATGAAATGACATGAAAAATTAGAGATAACATGTTGATTTTAGTTATTTAATTCAACAATAGTTTACAACAATAGTTTGTAAGCCAAAACATTAAACAAGAACCATCTACATGGAAGTTTGATGCCTTCAACAACCAAATATCAACAACAAGACACCTCCAATCCACTACAAAAGCAAAAAAATCACTCTCAAAATTCCCCTTACTTCACTCTTGGGTGTCCCTTTCTTCACTTCACAGGCAAGTCTCTTCAAATTCTTGTGTTTTTCCCATTTTCCATTTTCTAGACTTGACTCCTCTATTGGGTGTTGCCTTCTTCCCCACCTCTAGGTTATAACAATAACTCTTTTCATTCCTGGGTGTTAGAAAAATTCCCTCCCTCTACTTCTCCTACAAGATTTTATTTTAATTTACTATTTTTTCCCTACACAATCCCATTCCACTACCTCTATTTCACAGGGGCCTGTGCATCTCCTCATCATCAATTCAATGTTAATTTTTAAATGCTTTGAGGAGTTACACTACCCAAGAGTATCTCCCTCATGCTTGGGCATGAGATTTTTGTAACTCCCAAGACTTCATTAATTCCCATTTTCTAGCAACTCCAATTCAACTTTGAATTAAATTCGAATTCAACCAGATAATTAAAAGGATTTTTGTACCTTAATCATTAATACCCACTAACAAGTCACAATAAATTTTGCTCACTTTTGATTAGAACTAATAAATATGTTGACACTTGTTTTCATTCCAAAGAATTTATATAGGAATTCGGGTGTGTGGAAAAATTCATCCTGGAATAGAATGATCTATAGCATTTGATATTTTCGCCACCCATGCTATGATTTTTATTTGCATACCAATTTAATTTTCCATGAAAATTTCATTGGTTTGAATACAAGTTTAATTCGCCAATAAAAAAATTTCATTGGTTTAAAAATAGGTTTAATTCGCCAATAAAAATATTTTATTGGTTTGAGTGCAAGTTTAATTCGCCAACATAAATATTTTATTGGTTTGAAAACATCTTTAATTTTCCAACGAAAATATTTTATTGGTTTGAAAAAAGGTTTAATTCGCCAATACAAATATTTTATTATGTTTGAAAACAAGTTTAATTTTCCAATTAAAATATTTTATTGGTTTGAAAATAGGTTTTAATCATCAATGGAAATATTTAATTGGTTTCAAAAAATTATAATTCACCAAGATTTTCTACAAACTTCTAGTGATTATAAAAGTGCTAATTGAATTTATATTTTTTCTAGAAAAAAGAAAAAAAATTGCCAATAAAATTAATATTTTTTTGGAATAATACAATATTATCCAGGTTTTTACACCTTTTCTGAGGGGGGGTTCTTAAAGTTATCCCTCCTATCCATGAAGGGAAGCATGAATAACAAATGGTTGACTTGACCATTTTTTTTTTTCCTAATAACATTCATCTAAACATATTTCCTAGTAATAAGTTTCGCCCTTGACACTTTTTTTTAAAATTCATAATAAAAAAAACTATTCATACATTAACATAAATATAGCTTCAAATTCAAGTAACATTTGTATCATAGAAAATTCCTACTTTGGTTTTCTATGTTGTCACTAATGGCTTTGGTTTATTTCCTTTTTATCCTTTTAAATTTCTAAAGGTGATTTCCCTTCCTTTGGATTTAATCAATCAAATGCCCCTTATTTCTCCCTAGAGATTTATAGGGATGATACCACAAATTTCATTTTTGCAACCGTGTTAGGCTATAGGTTCAATAGTTCAAGCATGACGACATCACCCATAAATGTGAACCAGAGGCACCATTAATATCGAATGTTGCTAGATTTGTTTTATGTTCTTTGATTAGGTTTTCAAAGCTATATCTAACATAACTAAATCCTTTAAAGAAAGAGTTAATAAGAATATAAAATTCATAATACACAAAAAGCTTTAATAATATTCATGAAAGAACAATACTCAAGATGATTTAATAATTTAACAAGCACTGTTCTAGAATTTGTACTAAATTTCCCATCTAAAAATAGTATATCTTTGATAGTAAAAGAAGTAATCTATATTAACCATTTATTTCTTGATTAAATAAATAAATAAGCAATATCTACTCATAGAAATAATTGCTATGCAACATTTAAAAGTGAGTACTTAAGGTTAAATATATGCTTTATTCTTCTTTTTCTTTGATGGGTACTTTCTTTCTATCCTTCAACCATTTTAGTGTTGTTGCGAGGGTTTCAATATACAATAGCCATAGTTGAGGAAGAGTGTAATGCCCGTCTTAATAACCTAAGAGCGTTGCAATTGTGTTAAAAGGTGTAATAATATATATTTTTTAAAGTATTAATATTATGTTAATTAATTGCATACATTCTTAGGTTAAGTGGCGTTACACTACTTTGAGTTTTCCATAAGCGACTTAAGTATTTCGCATTGCACAAATTAAATCATAACATAAAGTAATCATTGCATAATAATAAATTTTCCATTCAAGATATAATAAGTACAAACATTTTTCCATACATTGCATTGATATGATATTACATTACTCATCCATCTGATGAGGTAGTTCAAATAACAAATACATTTACAATTACATTGATCACCTCTTATACAATTGAGGGATGTTTTCAAATACATGTTTACAATATACAATGATGAAAGTATAGAAGAAATCCATGTGCGAGCTCTCCATCCATGAAGCTCTCAATGCTACGATCAAACTGGGGACCCAACGGAGTAAGGTGCACGTTCCACCCAACCATGTGGTACCCGTAGGTCCACCCCCCGTGCTAGGAGATAGTAATAAGGTTACCTAGACCTAATCTACTAACCCTAGACACTAGTACAAACAAACTATTGGTTACATTGCTTCCAGATTTTGACAATTGATTTGAAACACAAACACAAGGTTTAACTGTTATTCTAGGTGGAGTGTCATCACAACGATGCAATGGTTACCCTGGTGTTTCTTCCTAGGTTCCGGCCCCCAATCCTTGGGTTACCCTGGTAACCTCTTATGAAACCCGGCCCCTATTGCATACTGTTGCGGAATCGAATGTCTTTTGAAGGAAAAGAGACGATTTGCCATTCCAGGCCTTCTCATCTTATACTCATGACTAAAGTAGCTCAAGAGTCATAAGCGAGGCATGCACATCTTGTTAATGGATTTTAAATCTAACTACTGTGTCATTTAATTATCACTGACTTAGTTAACTATTTGTAAGTTACCCTGACACCAATTTGTGTGTCGGCCCTTACAAACAGCCACTCCCCTAAACATAACATGGGAAACTATGTTTTCAAGACTATGGTTTACAAGGTGTACATCTAACCCATATCAATAAAAAGACCATTCACATTATAACAAACAACTTTCAATGTTCATAATATAGATGTCAACCTCTAAACAAAACCATATACACAATTTTGATTTACAAAAGAACTCAACTTAACACTCCCAAATTCCCACTCTCAAAATTGGTCTGGAAGACTTTAAAATAGAAAATTACATTCTTTCCCAATTTTCCCAATCACAAAGAGAAATAAAACAATTTAAAACTAATGGAAATATTCTTCTACCATTTGGATATACTAAATCCACATATAATCATTTAAAATCAACATACTTGCATATTAACTCAAGAAAATAACTACTTCATTAAATCCATTTTTCTGACTTTCATAATTTTACTATAAAATTATATTCTAAAATTTTCCTCAACCTCAATCTTTATTTATTTAAAATTTATATATGTTTAATTAAAACTCATTTATATCCACATTATTTACACATATATAAAAATATAAATATAAATATATAAATATATATATATATATATATTTACATATACACATATATTTAATTATATATATAAATACATTTTTATATAATAATAATTTACAATTTAAATCAACCAACAAAAATCACGTTTAATATAATATAATATATAATTTTTCGTTTTTCAAAAAAAATTCATATGAAATGAGTTTGGGGAAATAAACCCCCGCGCGGCCCTTAGGGCTGCGCCCAGCAGCCCTGGTGGCTGCTGTGCGCAACCTTAGGGGTTGCGCATCCCTTAAAGGGAGAGGGGAGGGTTCGGCCCTCCCCAATCCTCCGATTTTTTTATTTTTTTAAAAAACTTTCTTCAAATGAAATTTCGTATGAACAGTAAATTACGAAATTCGTAAAACAGATTTTGGAATTTGACTTAAATTCATTTAAATTCGCCTATACGGCGATAGTTAAAAAAATATATAATTAAAGTTTCTTTCATTAAACAAAGAAATCCAACATATATACGAAATTTACAGTAGAAGGAAAATACTGTGTTCAAATGAATACATTCCAGAGAGGTTTTCCTACAATAATTCTGGAAATTTACTGTTGTTTATCTAATATTATTCTTTGAAGATTTTCTTATAATAAAACTAAGAAATTAATCTATTCAACAATTTATTCCTGTAGAATATTTCCGATCAATATACACAGCTAATTCTCAT
>VDFB02376559.1:31178-59710 GCA_007258455.2 Sequoia sempervirens
GGATTCTTTTTGAGAGTTATTTTGGGTAAGTCTGCAAATTTTGTTCTTCTAGCTCTCTTTCTTATTTATTTTGCTAATATGTCACCTAACATTATCAGAAAAGTGCCAAAAAGGTTTTACATTATTTGGGGAAGTTTCAAGAACAACTAAACTTGTTCTCCTTTTTTTTTTGAGATGATTTATCATGATCCTTTGAGTTTCTTTTTCTTAGTTTAGGATTAATAAAGTAAAAAATCATTGTTCTTCAAATCATAATTTGAATTAATACTGGTTTGATAAGCAACCCCTTTTTGTGATTTCTATTGTTTCTTTTTTAACACTTAGTAAAGTAACAATTCTAGATTACCCCCTTCTAACTAATTGATAACAACTTGATCATCATATTGAGAATAAATGAAGATTAAATAAATAAAAAACCATTTAAGATAATAACTCAATTGTCTTGATAATCATATTGAGAATAAATAAAAATCTATTTAAGATAATATCTCAATTATTTAAGTAAAAAATGATACTAGTCATGCTTAATAACAACTAATCAAATTGAAGGATCTAGGAGCATAACATTAAGATAGTAGTAAATTTTACCTCCATGATGTCTTCTCCCACATGTGCCTTGCTTTCTCCTATGTGTGCCCTACCTTCTGCATTTGGTCTTGTGAGGTGCTTGATTCCAGTTAATGTGGCAGGAATTTCAAGAGGTGCTCCTATGTTTGTTTCCACCAACAACCCTTTCTCTACTACTGCCTGCAATGCCTCTCCCCACAACTTAGTGCCTTATGTGTGGGCTCCAGTGGAGGGTTTTTGTGACTCTACTGTACATTCACCTCCTGTTGTGCATGAACCAAGTGTGGCTAATGATTTTGTTTCTCCTGTGGGTGAGTTTGGTTCTAAGCATGTTTCTGCCTACAGTCCCATGACTGTTGGGCATATTTCAGTGAGTCTATTGTATGTTTTGGAATTTGTTCCTGCACCTATCTTGAGGGCTTCTGTGTTGGTTGGAAAATGATTTCTTGGGGATTCTCTTGCTTAGGTGCCTCCTCTTGATTTTTTCCTTGATCATACATTTTCTTAGGTGGAAAGAGCTCCTATGCGCCCTCCTTGGTTACCCCTCCCCTATGTAAAACCAACCTCGATGGTGGTTTGCAAGGATGATGTTGCTGACAATGTTGGTTTTTACAAGAGGTAGGTTTTGGTCTATCATTTTTCCAATATTTGGACTTCTCTTCCCAACTTGTACAAGTTGGTTTTGGATTCTTGGATGGCCTTAGTGGACAACAAGATTGAGCTCTTCCCCTGTGCTAAAGGCATATTTGTTGCTACCTTTTCTTTGGTTGAGGATCGTGGCTCTATGTTGGACTACCTTTGGGCTTGGGGAGAACACTCTCTCTCACTCAAACCTTGGACTTCCTCCTTCAATATTCTCATCAAACCTCTCAATGTGCATCGGGTGCGGGTTAGGCTCCTGAATCTCCCCCTCTAATTTTGGGAAGACTCTTGTTTTGAGGCCATTGGTAACTTTATTGGTCATTTTTGGAAGACTGATGATTCTACTTCCTTTATGGGGCACTTAAGTTTTTCTCATATTTTGGTGGACATTAATGTCTCCTTGCCTCTACATGAGGATGTGGTTTTTCTGGTTGGGAATTGACCATGGTCTCAACCATTGGATTATGAGGGGCTTCCATCTAGGTGTTTTCGTTTCTTTTCTACTAGTCGTGCTTGGCTTCATCTTTCTCTCTTTGACATCGTTTTGGTTCAACTACTTTTTTTAATGAATTTAAGAGGGGTAAAAATTTATTAGATCAAAAAAGAAAAAGTACAAATCTTATCATTACAACCCCATCTAAGAGGGGCCCACCCAATCCAAGCATCCAACCCAAAAAGACCAAATAGTTACAAAGCCAAAGAAAAGTCCAACTAGACCACAACTTACTGAAGCCTATCTTCAAGAATCTAATACTTCAGTTGTTGGGAACTGATGCAGGAGCATCTGGGGGTACTAGCAATCAACATCACCCAAAAATGTTATTTTCCTTTATTTAAATTTTCAGTAAGGGCTTATGTGGGTTAATGTTGTGTGGGGAATTAATTATTTTAAATTTCCAAATTTTGTAATATTTCCTATGTGAGTCTATAATTATATTTTTGATGGGTATGTACTCTGATAAATGTTACAAAGGTATAAAAGGGGGAATATTCTCTTTGGGAGTCCCATTTCTTGGAGGGGATCACTTTATAAGCATGCTCTTACATGTTGAATTACATGATTTGCATGCATTTTCATGTTGGGCCACCAACTTTGCATGTTGGTGCTACTCATATTTTGAGCTGCCAAAGTCATCGAGGAGTTATGGAGATTTCAGAATTGAAAAAAATTGATTGGCCATGAGTTAGGCACCCATGTGAGGGTCATGTGAGCATTTAGTAATTTTAATTATTTTGTGATTTCTCCTCAAGGTTGGCATGGGTTTTCCAAGGAGGGTTTCAACATGTTGTTATTGAAACCACAATGGTTTTCTCATTTTAAAACTTCTATATTATGATGCCTTATCATTTAGAGAGGGGGATTTGGAGTTTTTGTAGGTTGAGATGGGGAGATGCTACAATATTTTGTGGATGTATGACTCCATGATTGCAGATTTATGTAGGTAAAAAAGCTCATGTTTGAGGGAGCTAGTGAGATCCACATTTGTAAGCCATTATTCCATAATTTGAGAGTGGATGCCCTATGTGTAGCTCTTGGAGAAAGAGACCCAAAATCCATGCTTTTGTAGTTTTCAAGGTGTTTGTACATTAGCAAAAAGATTGGATAATCCATGGTTTGTTACAATAGTGTTTTTCCATTGAAGATTGTAGGTTGAAGGAGCTAGAAGTTACTAAAAGAGGATAGATTGAAGGAGACTAGTTTTTGTTTGGTCTTTGCTATTTTGTATTAGCCATATTTCAATTTTCTAATGGTTTCCATCAGCCCATATAACTACAAATAACCTAATTTTAGATTCTCTATGCTTTAGATGTAATTTCATGAGATTTTGAATAAGAAACCAATGTTACTTCTTACAAATTTATGAGTTGTTTCAATAAATTTCAAAGTTTCATTTTTAGATTGTTGTATGTGAATGAGGGTTGATTCTCCATTACATTAGTGGTATCAAAGTGGAAGCTCCTGAGTGTTTAGGCAGAAGCGTCGATGTGAGGCAGTTTGCACCAGGATTTGGGGGTGGATAGTGTTGATTATTTATAAACAGATCGTTGAGTGAGTCAGTTTACATGTGCAAAACCTAAGGGTTTTGAAATTTTGTGTTAAGGATTTGTGAGGCCTTAAGGATGGAAAAGAGGAAGAAGAAAATGAATTTTGTCATTAGATGGATTATGAGGATTCCTAAACTTGAGAAAATTAGAGAGAGACAATAAGAAGAAATAAGAGTTGGGATAATAGAATTGCAACAACAAGTGGATGAATTAAGAGAAGAGATTGAAAGGAGAAAACAAGAAAAGAGAAGAGTTAAAGGTAATTTTAATTATCCTTCTAATTGTATTTTTATTGTAGGAAAGAAAGAAGATGCAACAAAGTATCATGCATGTGGCATAGAAGAAGAATAAGAGGATGAATATGAAGAAGTTGACGAATTTGAAGTTGAGGAATGTCTATTGGAAGACATGTAGAATGAGATTTCAGAAATTGTAGTAAAGGGAAGTCTTTGCAAGACTTGAAGGAGATGACAATAAATGAGGAAAGTGAAAAAGTTGTAGCAATGAATGTAACTCAAGTAAATTTTTATTTTACTAAATATTGCTATGAAGATGGTTGTGAGTATAATGAAGTTGCAACAAGTGATGACAAGGTAAAAAAAAATCTTATTGAATTTACGAAATATGATTTTCATGTTGAGATGGATGAATTAATGAATGCAGATGAGATGGTTTAGTTAGATTTTGTTATAGATGATTGGTATGCAAAGAAGGGTTTGTATGGTGTTGCAGAGTTACGTGCAGGTACAATTTGGTGGAGGTGGACAAACTATGGTGGGTTGAATCCCACAATATTCGAGGAGAATGTGAGATAAACTTGTAGGAGGTGGTTGGGTTACAGTGGAGCTCATTCCACATTGAGGAATAGGAGTAAAGAGTAGAGTTGTCAGAGGAGGAGGATGCTTGTTCCAGCTAGGTGTTGGAAGATGATAAAGACGAATCAATTGGAGGTACCAAATTTAGTGATGGAGTTTGTTGAAAAGTGCTTTCAATTTGAAAGGGTGGTACTACCACTCAACTCCATTTTATGAAATCCATATTTATATTTTTTTTTCCTACCTTGGGTGTCAGTTGTAGGAGCATCTGGGGGTACTAGCAACCAACATCACTAAAAAATATCATTTTCCTTTATTTTAATTTTCAACAAGGGCTTATGTAGGCTAATGTTGTGTGGGAAATTAATTATTTTAAATTTCCAAATATATTAATATTTTCTATGTGAGTCTATAATTGTAATTTTGATGGGTATTTAATCTGGTAAATGTTACAAAAGCATAAAAGGGAGAATATTCTCTTTGGGCATCCCATTTCTTGGAGGGGACCACTTTCTAAGCATGCTCTTACATGTTGATTTGCATGCATTTTCATGTTGGGCCACCAACTTTGCATGTTGGTGAGTGTTCATATTTGGAGCCATTGGAGTCATCGAGGAGTTATGGAGATTCTAGAATTGACCAAATTTGATTGGCCATGAGTTAGGCACCCATGTGAGGGTCATGTGAGCATTTAGTAATTTTAATTATTTTACGATTTCTCCTTAGGGTGGGCATGGGTTTTCCAAGGATTTTTTTGACATGTTGTTTTAGAAACCACTGTGGTTTTCTTATTCTAAAACTTCTATATTATGATGCCTTGTCATTTAGGGAGGGAGATTTTGAGTTTTTATAGATTTAGATGGGGAGATGCTACGGGATTTTGAGGAGGATGTATGACTCCATGATTGCATATTTATGTAGATAGAAAAGCCCATGTTTGAGGGGGCTAGTGAGCTCCACATTTGTAAGCCATTATTCCAAAATTTGGAAGAGGAGGCCCTAGGCGTAGCTCTTGGAGAAATGGACAAAAAACTCCATGTTTTTGCAAGTTTGAAGGTGCTTGTACAAGAGCAAGAATATTGGTTAATCCATGGTTTATTGAAGCAGTGTTTTTCCATTGAAGATTGTAGGTTGAAGGAGCTAGAAGTTACTAAAAGAGGATAGATTGAAGAAGACTAACTTGCATTTGATATTTATTGTTTTGTATTAGTCATATTTCAGTTTTTTAATGGTTTCCATCATCCCATATGGTTGCAAAAAATCTCATTTTAGATTTTCTATGTTTTACATGTAATTTCATGAGATTTTGAATAAGAAACCAAAGTTACTTCTTGTAGATTTATGTGTTGTTTCAAACAATTTCTAAGTTGTATTTTCAGATTGTTGTATGTGAATGAGGGTTGATTCTCTCTTACATAAGGAACACTTTGAAGGTAAGTTTTCTCAACCATCAACCCTCTAATCATCCATAAAATTAGATTCCTATTTAGTCAAACAATCTTCCACTCTATTCTACTCTCTCAGGATGTGGACAAATAGGACATAATCCAAATAATTACTAATCTGATGATTCTGGTGCACCACTGAATCTAAATTTCGATTAGCTTCGCCAAGATCCTACTTGTTCAACATATTAATCAAGATTTGAGAATCCGACTCACAAATAATTCTACTCTAGCCTAGAGCACATCCAATTTCCAAAGCCATAAGGATAGCCTCAGCTTCCATAAGATTATTAGACAGATGCCCTTTAAAGAGGGAAAAGAAGAATAGGGCTTCCCCTAAATAGTCCCTTCTAACACCTCCAACCCCAACTGGTCTAGGATTCCCTTGGAGGAACCACCAGTGTTGATCTTAAAGACACCATTAGGAGGAGGGGACCATCTCCCCTCTCGATGGGTTTTCCTTTGGGGTTGATGAATCCACCTTAATAAGGTAGGAGTTTGACCACCCCCTAAAAGGCCAATTATTTGCATCAACTCCACCTCTCCATGCTCTGAAGGGGTATAAGTCACATATTTATCTTGGATCATTCCCAACTTTCTTTGCTATAGCTGATGAACTCCCAGTTGCTTCCCTTGGAAGATCCTATGATTCCTTTTCCAACCATGCCTCCTAAATAATGCAAGAAGGCCCAATATTCCTGTAGCATAATAAATTGTCACCCATGAAAATTTCACACTATGTTTTTCTCCCCCTAAGTGCATGGACCTAATTGTACACCTAATTTCCTAAATTAAGCATTTTGTAGCCCATTTTATCATTTTTTGACAAATTACAAGTAGAAATCCAAATAATTCATTTAATATTTTTTCCCCGACACCTTAAGTCCCACAAAATAGGGCTAGGACATAGTCACCTAAGGTGACTTAGTCTCCCTATTTTACATCCAAAATTGAAAATATCGGTGTCGACATTTTATTATTTGAATTTCAAATGTCCAAAGCTAGCTGTCAGGATTTAATTTTTGGGAAATTTGAATAATTGGATATAAATGCATAGTCCTTTCACTATTTGAAAACTAAGTGAAAATTATTGAAGACATTATTATGAAGAGCATTATTGGCAAGTCAAGAGCAGTCAAGAGCATATTTATTGTAGAAATTCAGTATCAAAGCGTCATGTCAAAGTGTATGTGAGTTTGTTCATGTTTATTTGTAACACGCCAATCATTCACTGAAGTAAATTTTCCTAAGTTTTCACTTTACGAGTAAATAAACTATGTACCTAACCATTGCAATAAAACATTTATTTTCTTTATTAAGAACAAACGAACATTGATTCCATTCCAATATAATAATTCATAAATTACAATATTCTAAGAATGTGTGCAAGTACATACATAGCTCAACAGAGCTGCAAAGCAATAGATATAAATGGTCCAGGATCCATCTTTCAAATCTTGGTCTTATGTCACCTGCTAAGGAGGAGAAGCATCATTCAAGTGCTTTTCCGCCAACCACGAACTCATATGCGGTCCCCTGCACATCTATCATAAGATAGATGGGCCTACCCTTCAACGAAGAGATTGGTGGAGTAACCTCGTAATGAAAACCATTATGAGCTTAGTGTTGTGTCCTACATTACTAGAACTTGTAAACCCTACAATCTAGAAATAGCATGCATTATTGGGACATTGTGAATTGACAGTGGAGCCAAAGGAAATCACACTACTTTGGCCAAAGTGTTGTCACTTAGTACTTCGAGTGATAGTCATCCTATTCACTTGCACTACTCAAGCTCGATTTGACTTTAGGCCACTATAATCTATGCATAGGTATTTCCTCCAATGGGTAATCTTTAACCCCAAAAATAACCTATCCCCTTTTCCACAAAATCTATGGTATTTATACTAAAAAAGAATATGAACAAGTTCCCTCCCTTCAATGGACAATCAAATCCCAGGAGTAACCCACTAGCTATCTAATACAATCAAATAACTTTAGCTATGATTAACCCTTAAGCTATCCCTATTTAATCATTCCTAGTATCTTAATACTAATGAAAAAGACCCTCTCCTATTATGGAGTAAATATAAGCACTTTCACAAAAAATCATAAAATAGCTTCTTTTTCCTTTCCAAAGAAATTGCTATGTTTTCCTAATGCAAGTAATCTCAAGCAGTTCAAATAAAGAATTCAAAACCCAATCTTTCATAAATAAAGATAAATAAGAGAGTACTATATTTCCATGCTTGTGATACGCTTAACCAATTGACTAACTTGATGCACAACTTTCTAACAATAACTTACTAGCTTCACTTAATCCTCTCAAAGCAATACTTTACTATGACTTCTGTCACAAGTTGATGATATGCTCTCACAAATAAAACTCTTACAAATACTCAAGGCTCTCACAAAATACAATAGAATTCAATTGTAGAATAATGTAGATTAGTGTGTCCCAAATGAGAGAATTAGCCTCTCTATATATACAACAAAATGAGACATTGCAGCCTATAGAAAAGGCATGCCCATTGACACATTTATCCATGCAAGTCGACTAAGATCTCTCAGCTAAAAGGTAGCAACAAACTAAATGAAAACTTAGCATAAAATTCTACAAATCGACCCTTCTAATTGACAGCAGCAAAAAACTTATTCAAAAGTGCACATGCTCAAATGATGATAGTTGATTTGAAATAAGAATAGACTTCTACAAGTTAAAGAGCTTCCATATGTTGGCGCCAAGTATTCAGCCAACTCCTTATCTCATGGTGTGGTTATTCTTGTTGAAATAGTCATTTTTTTACTAGAAACACCTATACCATGTTGACTTGGTCATAGTTTGTTGAGCGACAGAGCAGGGACAAGTCGCTCCTCAAAAATGGTGTATTATTTGGTTCTTTGACCAATTCACATCTTGTTGTTCACATTTCCTATTCTCATGTATTTACACTTTATTTTGCAGTTGATAAATACTCCATCACTTTATATTAAAGTGTCCAATGTTTGAGTAATTCGCTGTTAACAATTTAAAGATGTATTTCCACAGTATCGACTATGGTTTATTTTCCATATCAACCTTATTGTTGCACTATACTTAGCATGCAGTTCGGTCTTTATTCAATGTCAATATATCCTATATTCGACCTTTAAGTGCTTTGCATATATTATATACAAATCAGCCTATGTTTGTATATATATATGAATCAGCCTCTAAGCATATATATAATAATTGACCTCCAAGAATCACATATATATTTAAATATATATTTAAATATATACATATACATATATATATGTTAATAAATAGCATTAACGCTATACCACACACACACACACACACACACACATATAGATATGTATATGTATATATAAACTAATATATATATATATACCTCAAGTCAATCAAGTATGTATACATTTGATATACAATGAATACAAACAAGTCAACATTCATATAATAATAATAATCATATCGATTGTATATATATATATACATATATATATATATATAGATATCCCTCTATGTACATGTATATGTATGTATACATGTACTGATATATCTGTATGGAAATTTTCATTTGTCAAACATATGTATGTATTGTTACATGTATACATATGGATATATGTATATTTCTTATATATATTTAGATATATACACATTTGATTGCACAATCAAGCACATACAAAATTACTATCGTGTTGGTAGGGAATAGATGTGTAGTGTATTAATACATATACACATTCATGTCGTATTGTCCATTCGATAGTTCCATGTACATAAGCAACCCATTCATAAGTGTGCATAGGTACGTCTACCTATGTATTCCCATGTATGTGTTCCTTCATGTGTATGGTCTATCATCGACATGCATATGTATACATATACATACATTCCATGTGTTTTCGCCTCATCAGTACAAGCATAGTAATATAGGGAATAACTCATAAGCTCTAAACATCATCCAAGCATGCATTAAAAAATAATCAAGATCCTTACTAATGCAAACACATAATACTAAGGATGACTTACCAATTCCCAATGCAATAACTTGACTCAACCATTCTATTGTGAGTGCGTGTATAAGCTCAGATAGGTTACATTACTGGTTATCCGACTAATATCTTCTCCTGAGTGATACTTCCCCTCCACCTGGAGGATTGAATATGTACTTGCATCCAACTAACACATTCCCACGATAGTCAGCTATTCAACAAAATATGCATTTACACAACATATCTCCATAGTTAGAATATCCAATTCAATAACCATCCATTTCACATATATGCATTTCTTCACATATCATTAAATGAAATAACATTCATTCGTAATTCATTGATAACAAAGTGCAAGCACAATTAATTCTCATTCAAAATTCTAATTACATTCACATATGCAATATTTACCCTAATACAGTAATAATAAATAGGTATTTACACAATTGGGGTGTAACATACTGCCCCCTTATGAATTATCATCCCTAATGATTTTTATGTAGGAACATAAACTAATCAACCAAACAATATATTATTTCAAGTACTTTAAAATGCATCTAAAACATGTGGAAACTTTTTTTGTATCTCAACATAGTCTTCCCAAGTGGTAGAGTCTTCCACATACTGGTCCCACTGGAATTTGCATTGTAGAACCTCCCTGTTATGCAAGTGAAGCTTACATGTTCCGAGCACATTGATGGGCTCGAGTGTTACCACTCTAGGGTCATGTACTTGTAAATAATTACAATCAATCACATGATTATCACCTAGTATATACTTCTTTAGGTATGACACATGAAAGGTGTTATGCATTCTAGCAAGAGCTGGTGGCAATGCAATTCGGTAAGCTACCGAATTCACTTCCTTGAGAATTTCAAAAGGTCCAACATATTGAGGAGCTAATTTGGAAGAATTCCAAAATTTGATTGAACTCTTATGATGTTTCACTCTCAACAACACCTTGTCACCTACTGCAAAATTTTGGGGCACTCTCTTAGCATCAACATAGATTTTATGTCTATCGTTAGCTTCAACTAACCTTTGTTTAACAATCCTAACTTACTCTTCCATTTCAACCAACATCTCTGGCCCAAAAATCACCTTGTCCTCAAGTTTATCCCAACTTATAGGGGTTCGACACTTTCAACCATATAATGCTTCGAAAGGAGCTATCTTTATTGCGGAATGGTAAGAATTGTTGTAAGAAAATTCTGCTAAAGGAAAGTATTCTTCCCACTTGTACTGTTGATCCATGCAATACTTGATTCACCCTTTTTGTTTTTCCATCCATTTTTTGGATGATAAGTTGAGCTAATATTCAATTGAGTCCCTAGTGCAATAAATAAGGTTTTCCAAAACCTAGAAGTGACTCGTGCATCCCTATCCAAGATAATCTTTTTAGGAATTCCATGCAGTCTAAACACTTCTTGCACAAATTTCCTTGCAATGATAGGAGATCCATCAGTTATATTCTTGGGTATAAAATGTGCTACTTTGGTAAGCTTATCCACAACCAAAAGAATGGCATTGTGATTATTTCTTGACATAGGTAATCCTTACACAAATTCCATACTTATGACTTGCCACTTTCTCTCTGGTATATCATGTGGGTATAACAAGCCTGCCAAATGATGATGCTCCACTTTCACCCTTTGACATTTAAGACACCTAGCCACAAATCTAGCAACATCTCCTTTCATCCCTTTCCAAAAGTATAATGGCTTAACATCTACCAGCATTTTTTTCACACCAAGATGTCTAGAGTACGATGCTTCATGAACTTCTTTCCATACCAGATTTCTTAACTCTTTTGAGTCAAGTGCATACATTCTCCCCTTATACCTAAGTATACCACTAGGTTCAAAATGAAAACCTTTATATGTAGCATTATGCAGATTGCTAGTGAGTGCTTGCTTGACTTGCATATAGTATTCATCTTCTTTTCATTTATGCAATACTTGACCCTTAAAGTCAATTTGAATTGTCACTATTGAAGCAATATGACGTCTTCGACTCAAGGCATTGACAACCCGATTCTCCTTTCCTTTGATGTAATTGATGTTGAATTCATAATCTGATATTAACTCCAACCATCTTCTATGTCTTGCATTCAGATTAGGTTGAGTGAATAGATACTTCAACCCATGATGATCAGTCTTCATCTCAAAGGGCTTCCCTAACAAGTAATGCCTCCACATTTGCAATGCGTGAACCATGACTGCTAACTCTAAATCATGAAATGAATAATTTTTCTCATAAGGCTTAATCTTCCTAGATTCATAAAAAATTACTTTCCCTTCTTGTATTAACACACCTCCTCAACCCTCTCTTGATGCATTTGTGATAACTGTGAAATCACGCTCAGGATCTGGTACTTTCAAGATTGGTGTCGTAGTCAACTTCTCTTTGAGTAGGTCAAAGGCTACTTGGAACTTCTCTGTCCACTCAAACTCCTTCCCTTTCTTTTGCAAAGAAGTAATTGGAAAGGCTATTTTGGAGAAGTTTGCAACAAAATTTCTATAGTACCCTACTAGACCTATGAAACTTCTAACCTCATATACATTCTTGGGTTCTGGCCATTCTAACACCACTTTGATCTTAGCTAGATCTACTGAGATTCCACCTACTGAGATCACATGTCGAAGATAATGTACTCTCTTCTAGAAGAAGGTACATTTAGAGAGTTTTACATACAACTTATGTTCTCTAAGTTGTTGTATAACTATCTCTAAATGCCTACAATGTTCCTCCTCATTCCTTGAGTAAATTAGAATTTCATATAGGAAAACCAAGACAAACTTATCTAGGCAATCCCTTAATACACTATTCATAAGGTTCATAAATGTTGCAGGTGCATTCATTAAACCAAAGGGTAGAACTGTAAACTCATAATGTCCAAATCTGGTTTTGAACGTAGTATTAAAGATTTCCTCATCCTTAATTCTCAACTAATGGTATCTAGATCTTAGATCAATCTTAGAAAATATAGCAGCTCCCCTTATTTGATCAAATAGATCATCAATGCATGGCAATGGGTACTTACTCTTTACTGTAGCTTTGTTAAGCATGTGATAATCTACGCACAATCACAAAGTACCATCCTTCTTTTTCACAAAGATTGCTAGTGCTCCCCAAAGTGATACACTTGGTCTTATCAACCCCTTTAAACAACAGTTCATCCAACTCTGCCTTCAGCTCCATTAGCTCAGTTGTTTTTATCTTATAAGGAACCTTAGAAACAGGTTCAGATCTTGGAACTATATCAATAGAGAATTCAAATATCCTTTTTGGTGGCAACCCAGGTAGTTCATCTGGAAACACATCCAAAATTTTTCTCAATATAGGATACCTCTCCATATCCGACATTCCAATTCCATTTCACCATCTTCCATCTCTTGGAAGTTCTATGATCCAAAGTTATCAAGATCCTCTTGACAATCTTCAAGCTTTTCCATCTTGACTACAAAGAGCTTACACCCTTTCTTCTTCACCCTTAACAATTGCATTGCAGAGATTTGATGAATCTTGACCTCCCTAGGTATCCCTTGTAGCCTCACTTGGTTACCAAGATCATCTAAGCATTCTACTATTTTAGCATGGAAATCTACCTTGGCCCTATGTCTCCATAACCAGTTCATACCTAGGATAAGATCATATGATCCTAAAGGTGTGACATAAAGGTTCACTTTTGTAGAAAAACAAGGTAGCTCTATCCTAGCTTTGAACAAACATTGTTCCACCTTTTCTCTTGTCTAGTTTGCATACTCTACATTCCAATACTTTTCCATGTAACTAGATTTCCTAGATATTTGCTTAGCTACTCTAGGTGAAATGAAATTTTTAGTTGCACCAGTATCTATAAGTATAGAAATGGGCAAGACAAACAAAATACCTAGAGTCTTTATTGGAGTCAGTTGATACTCCACCTAGCGATCATCCATAGTTGCATGTATCTTTTGTTGGAACATCACTTGTTGGGTAGGAAGTGGATTAACATAAGATCATGACCCGAAAGACCTATTAGGACATTCTCTAGGATAGTGGTCTCCTCCACATGTAAAAAATCTAGTAGTTGGTCCTCTCTTTCTTGTGGGTTCTCCAGATTTACTAGCATTTCCACTAGCATTGTTGGTATTCCCACCATTGGAACTATTCCTCTTATGTTCCCTTTTTGATTCTTTTCCACTATTACGAGATCCTTTTTCCCCTTGCATTGGTACATTTTGCACAACTTCCACCTTCTTTGGAGTTGGTTTGTCTTGAACTCCCACAATCTTCTTACAATTTATGTTTTCCTAGTAGATGGAGATAGCTTTAAGCTTCTGCTCTTCTTTAACCACTTTCTCATACATAAGATCCATCATATTTGGATCATGTACATCCACCTCTCCCTCGATATGACTATTAAGTCCCATGCTAAACTTTATTATGTGGAAGTGTTCATCCTTTTGGTACATAGGAACATAACGTAGCAGATGAGTAAACTTCTCCCCATACTCATTAACCGTCATCTCACCTTGTCTCAGATTCTGAAAACCTTTGAGTTTCTGGTCAAAATAGAGTTGGGGTAACCATCTTTTATGGAAAATTTCAACAAATTCATTCCATTTCAGTTTTAGAGAGCTAAGATCTAGTTCCATATTTTTATTCATCCACCAATTAGAGGCTTCTCCTGCTAACTGATATGCTCCCCGCTGCTTTGGTGACCTCAGAATAATTTTGAATCTCAAAATACTTCTCCATTTGGACTAACCAAGCCTTAGCTTCATCTTCGTTGGCACTGCCATCAAACTTGGGTGGGGTAATTTTCTTCATATCTTTGGAAATTTCAGAAGCCATATGCTTCCTATTATTTTCCTTTGATAGAGAAGGTGATTTCTCATGATCATGATCATAAGTTTGACCATGTTCATGAGAAGAGTTTTCTCCCTCTTCCTCATTATTTGGAACTTCCTTCTCAACTATATCCTTTACCCTTCTTTCTTGTTCTAGGTTTCCCAACCTTGCTAATATTTGGTCTAGTCTAGCTTCAACCCCTACTAGTCCTTGCCAAACTTCTTGGCTTCCACCAGGATTGGTTCGTGTTCTCACCATCTTCGCAAGAATGGATTATACTTGAAGGTTCATCCATATTAGATTCAATCATGTTATCAACTATCGTATGGAAAACATTTAAATGGCAATCAATCACACATAAGGAATTCCACATAAGATTAAGCACAAGCTTTAGATAAGCACATGATTTTATTCATTTCTCAAGGATTTCAATATCCTTTTGATTACATGGAGTGACTATTCAGATAGTTGAGTGGAGAGTATCCCTTGGATTCACTCTCTGACATATAACTTAATGGGGTATACCCTACATATTGAGATTGTTTCTCATCTCTCATTTGTTTATATGTAGCCTAGAATGGATAATAACCTTTGGATTTTTCATTTGATACATAGTTGCGAGGTACATAACCCTGAGACTCATTACTCAAGGAAATTACAATTACTTCCACCATTGGAAGAACTCTAGGGTCTCTAAAGATAAATGCTAGACTGACACTTCCTTCTGAGGGAATATCCCTCGAAAGTGGTAATGAATTAGACTTCCCTTGTGAGATGGAAGGTAGATAGTTGTATTGAGTCTCCATCTTCATCTTTCTCTTCAAATCACTTATCAAATCTGAAAGAGTGTGACTGAAAGTTTTAGTGTCACTTAATAGGATGGAATTATCGTAGTTGGTACCCTCATTTGTTCATAAATTGGCCTCGCTTTCCTTCTTGGACTTTAGGTAGCAGTCATTCCCAATTATTGACTTCTTGGTAGTTAACCTGAGATGCACAATCCTGGCACAAGAATTTCCAAACATTAGATAACATTGGATGGAAAGTATGATGAGCTCATAGGCTCCAAAGCTAAACTCGGTAGCTTTGATACCACATTTAACATGCCAATCATTCACTGAAGTAAATTTTCCTAAGTTTTCACTTTACGAGTAAATAAACTATGTATCTAACCATTACAATAAAAAAAATATCTTCTTTATTGAGAACAAATGAACATAGATGTCATAACAATAATCAACATTGATTCCATTCCAATATAATAATTCACAAATTAAATTATTTCAAGAATGTATACAAGTACATACATAGCTCAACCAAGCTTCAAAGCAATAGATATAGATGGTCTATGATCCACCTTTCAAATCTTGGACTTTTGTCGCATGTTGAGGAGGAGAAGCATCACTCAAGCACTTTTTAACCAACCAAAGACTCATATGTGGTCCCCCACACATCTATCATAAGATATATGGCCCTACCCTTCAATGAAGAGATTGGTGGAGTAACCTCGTAACGACAACCATTCTGAGCTTAGTGTTGTGTCCTACATGACTAGAACTTGTAAACCTTACAATCTGGAACTAGCATTTAGTGCTGGGACAGTGAATTGACAATGGAGCCAAAGGCAATCACACTACTTTGGCCAAAGTGTTCTCACTCAGTACTTTGAGTGATAATCATCCTATTCACTTACACTACTCAAGCTCAATTTAACTTTAGGACACTATAATCTATGCATAGGTGTTTCCTCCAATGTGTAACCTTTAACCCCAAAAATAACCTATCCCCTTTTCCACAAACTCTATGGTATTTATACTCACAAAGCATATGAACAAGTTCCCTCCCTTTAATGGACAATCAAATCCCAAGAGTAACCCACTAGCTATCTAATATAATCAAAATAACTTTAGCTATGATTAACCCTTAAGCTATCCCTGTTTAATCATTCCTACTATCTTAATACTAATGACAAACACCCTCTCCTATTATGGAGTAAATACAATAACTTTCATAGAAAAGCATAAAATAGCTTCTTTTTCCTTTCCAAAGAAATTACTATGTTTTCCTAATGCAATCAATCTCAAGCAGTTCAAATAAAGCATTCAAAACTCAATATTTCATAAATAAATATAAATAAGAGAAGTTTGGATTCTCATGCCTGTGATACACTTAACCAATTGACTGAATTGATGCACAACCTTCCAATAGCAGCTTACAAGCTTCACCTAATCCTCTCAAAGAAATACTTCACTATGAATTCTCTCACAATTTGATGATATGCTCTCACAAGTAAAACTCCCACAAAACATAGCTTCTCAAAAATACTCAAGGCTCTCACAAAATACAACAGAATGCAATTGTAGAATAATGTAGATTAGTGCATCCCAAATGAGAGAATTAGCCTCTCTATTTATGCAACAAAATGAGAAATTGTAGCCTATAGAAAAAGCATGCCCATTGAAACATTTCTCCATGCGAGTTGACTCACATCTCTCAGCTAAAAGGTGGTAGCAAACTAAATGCAAACTCAACATAAAATGCTACAGATTGACCCTTCTAATTGACAACAACAAAAGACTTATTCAAAAGTGCACATGCTCAAATGATGATAATCGATTTGAAATCAGAATAGACATCTATAGGTTAAAGAGCTTCCATATGTTGATGCCTGTAATGTTGCAGAATTGCACCTAGGGGCAATTCCACATTCTAGCATTTTTTCCTAGCATTTATGACGCCTTGAAACATTAATGAAAAAATACCATGGGTCAAAATTTTGCGATTCTGACTCCATGCAGACTTGTGGCTGAGTGACAGAAGCCTGGCAACGCATTTCCCAATAATCTAGGCTCTGGACGCATGCATGGCGTGCATACATCTGCATGGCATGCTAGTGTCCTGGCGAATTCCCAAGTTCGAAACATGGAATCTAGAATACTAACTCTGGAGATTCATGTCCTAGTTGTTACATTCTAAAAGTAACGGCTCTTTGCTGCCCTTGGAAGCATTAAAAAACCCTTTTTGGCTCTCATTTGGGGGTTGGAAGACATCACTCAAGCTCTCTTGTTATTTTGCTCCAACTTTGAGATCTCCTCATCTTTGATAGCAGTGATCTCACAAGCGAAGCCATGCTGGACTGAGGTCCTCCCAGCAACAACTCTCAAGCAAGCACTCAACAGTGCGTCTGTGTGCTCTAGAGAGGGCCTAAGCCTATGGGTAACACTCTCTCTCTTTCACTTTCCTTTCATATTTTCTCATTTACTATCTTGTGGTGTAGGTTCTACTCCTAAGTGGGTTTTTCTTTCACCACACGCTTCTCATGGTGTGGGTTCTACTCCTAAGCGGGTTTTTCTTTCACCACACGCTTTTTTTACTTCTTTAGCACTCCTTTCCAACTTGGTTGTCCATGGAGGTGGTGATCTAGGTGGATCCAGAAAACCTAAAAATTTCACAGTCTTAGAATCCAACGAAACTAGCATCATTGGAAAGAGCTCGCCGACACGATCCTGACACAAATTGAATAGCATCAAAAGGAGATCATACGTGCGAGTTAGGCTTGGTCAAAGGTTTAGTCGAACTAGGTATAGAGAACAGTCAAAGGTCAAAAAATTGCTCATCTCCAAGTTGGTCAAATTCAACATCAAATTGAAGTGCTCATCGAGACAATTCGGACGCCACTTGAATCACACAAAACGGAGTCTGTATGAGTGAGTTATGGCCGGTCAAAGTTTCCAAAAAAAAGGGTTGACTAGATGCAGATGCTGATGTCAGCATGACATTGCATGTACCAGTGTCAGTGATGTGGCATGTACAATTGGCATGTTGACGTGCCATGCATAGGTGGCATCTTACATGGCAATGGCGTGGGATTGACGAGCACCAATCATCAAGCAACATGTGTCACAATAAGGGCGAATAAGAGAATGTCACATGGCACCTTCTCTACTCCAAGTCGCATGTATGGTTTGTTAAAATATGGCTGAGGGGATTCATACCCTCAACCACCCATCACCTATTTGTTCTCTCCACCAACAAGCCACACAACAAGTTAAGAATATAACAAGTCATTATCTTATTTAAACATAACTATCACCGATATTGGGGAATTGGGAGATTTGAACCCCCAACCACCACATCCCAAATTATCCTCTCAACCAATGAGGCACGCCTGTGTTTCAGAATTAATGCGGGAAAAGGTTGTTTTTAACAAATACATGCCCGAAAGAAGACAAAGAAAATTAAACCCAAGAGATTATATTGTTAAGTTTGATTTTTGAGATATTAAGGGGCTTTTAAAAGATATTTTTAAAGATTTTAAAGGATCTTTAGAGGAATTTAAGGGATTTATTATCCTTTTAAAAATTTAAAACACAATAATAACAAATCAAATCCCCTATAATCCCTAATTAATAGTTTGACATCTTTCTAGCCCAGAAACATGATGAATTTAAGGGCTAAATAAAATATTAAAAAGATTGTCATAAATTTTTAAAGGAATTTTGGAAGCCTGAAATTATAAGGGCCATTTATTTAAACAGGGTATTATTTTTAGGGGATTTATTGTTGTAATTAGGGATTTTGAAAGATTTACATATGTAAATAAGAGATATGGGTATATTTGCAAAATAATATGGTTTTAGCCCATATTAGCAAATAAATTGGTATATAAAGGGGTGTGCTTTGGCTTGTAGGAGACAAGTCTACTTGGAGAAATAATTCCAGTGTGAGAATTTTGGAGGAGAAGAATTATAAGGTGTTATTATACACCAAAAATTGTAATAGTGAGAGAGATTGTGAGGAATTTTATGCAAGTTCTTAAAGCTTGATATTATTAGAAGACATTTTCAGGTGCTTGGCAATATTAATGAAAGTGGTCCAACATTGAGAAGTGGACCCAGAGACGTAGTCCTTTGAAGGACAAACTCTGTTATCAACCTGCATATGATCTTTCTATCTTTCGTCTCATTCTTCTTCTATCTCCTGTCTTATTTCATTTCAGTTTATTTTTCAATTTAGTATTTGATTTCTAATTACAACATTTTAGTAATTAGTAATTTCATTAATTTATGTAAAAGTGGACTCAATGGTTAAACAACATAGTCGTGCAATTTTGTTGGATCAGGAATAATTGTAATTAAGGTTAAATACATTTGAATTGTAAACCTCTAATTACAGATCAGGTGGGAAGACCAAAACGGGGTCTGACTGAGGTAGGCCCCTATACAGCCACCCAACAACTTTCTTCTCATTCTTTTGTGTGTAGGTCATGAAAAAGAGCTTGGAGTGAAGATTCAGATGTCCAGAGGAAGGTAAGCTTTCTCCAAGCATCCTTGTGTTCATTTCAGTATCTAGTCTTCTGATTAGTTATATAGTTCAACACGGCTCACCCTTGAGCTTAGAAGTAGAGCTTATTTCTATCCATTTGAGTTCTTGAGTTCTCTGTTGCTCAGGATGCCAACACATCCTTTAGATGATAGTGTGCCACGCTGGTGTCCTAAAACTGCACTAACATCTTTTGGTTGAGAGCTCCCTCTTCTAAGATAGGAATCACCTAGCTTTACTCTCCCAGGGTCTTTGGTAGTTTTTCCTGAAGCATAACAAAATATTAGTTCTTTATTGTTCTGCTAATCTATTATCCTGAGGTGTATAAGGGCAGTTTGTTCCTTGGTGATCTCTCAAGCAAGGAGAGACCCATGAGCAGTGAATCCCTCTTATATCACATTTTGGTTAACCTGACGTGAATGTTTAATTTTTCTTTGCGATGTTGCACATTCATGACTTTTTTAAGGAAGATTTTGATATGTTGGAAGATGCTCTAGATGATTTCTTAGGAATGCTCTCCCCTATCTACAAATCTCCCAAACAAGTCTCCTCTCGACAGGTTGAGGGATCAGTAAATGTGGTGGTGGTCTTTGTGGCTCCTCCAAGCCCTAAGAAACCTATCATTTACGTGACCCTAGCCAACTCTTTTGTTTATGGGATTTCGTGTCGTAGCAGTTCATCAGACTTATACTTGAGGTTCGTGAAAGCTACGGATTCTACATCTTATAATGTTGTTGGGCACAAATATCCTATAAGGAGTAATAAACAAAATCTGAATCAATAACCTATTGTTCCTACATCACAACCATTTGTCCCTACTTCTTTACCACCTTCTCAACCAAGCCTTCCTTCAACACGTAAACCTGCGGTCAAAGCACTAGGCGATTATGATCTTGTCGAGTAGCTTCGCATTACTCCAACTAAGATCTCGCTTTGGGACTTGCTTCAGACCACTCCAGTTTATTAGGAGATGCTTCAGGAAGCTTTACAAAAGATTCTCTTTCCTTCCTCTGCTAGGCATGTGGATGTTAATGTGCTATTGGATCATATTCATGCAGATTCTCCGAATATCACGTTCCACCCACAAGAACTCCTACCTCTGGATGTGCAGAAGCAAGCAAAGCCTTTAATGATTATAGTTAATGTTAACAATATCGGTATTAGGCGCACCCTCGTTGACACCAGTTCGGCTCTCAATGTTTGCGGTATAAACCTATTACCTAAAATTAAGATTGATTCATCTTCTTTAGCAGCTTCCTCCTTTTACATTCATGGATTCGATAACGCCGACTGTCAAGCTCTAGGTACGATAATACTACCTTTGCATCTAGGTCCTGTTACCTTACCACATTATTTTATGTGATGCTTAGCCCCTCACTGTATAACCTCCTCTTAGGGAGACCCTGGATCCATGCTATGGGTGTGGTGACTTCTACTTTACATCATTCTTTGAAGTTCATTGCAAATAATCGAGTAGTTACAGTTAAAGAAAACCTAGAGGGCGTTCACCTCTATGAACTGGCCACTGTCAGTTGCGCTTTGGTTGTATCTACTCTCAAGAATTGTATTCCATCTTTGACCATCAATGTTATGGCATGTTCTTCGTCGATAACCTCTGTGGAAGTTGTCCTAGAGTGAGTGTCAGAAATGAAGAATCACCTAAAGCAAAAGACCCTGAGTCTCCCTCTTCTGTACTTAAACAAATGCTTTCCTTGGAGATGATTGGGGCTTCTTGAATTTCTCTGATTCTTCATTGCAAAATACAAGGTGAACCCCTCTTGCATAGACCTTCTAGGTACCCTTGATACAAAGGCAGATGATACTCCCGTAGAGGAGAAGTGTGATCCTATTCAGGAGATCACTCCTTCCTATGTTGAGGAAACTAAACCCACTTTTGCAAAGGAGATTAACATTTGTGAGCCCGGTAAAGAATGAGGGAGTACCCCTGTAGAAACGTTTGACATCCATTGGTGGAATGAAATGCTCTACGTGGAGCCACTGCCTCCTGAGGTTTTGCAAACTTGTTATAGGTTCATATATGAGCTAGCTTCTTGGTATGGCTACAAGAAGAAAGGCCTAGGGCGTATCATGCAAGGGATTTAGGTCCCCATCCAGTTCAAGCCACAACAACGCTATCTGGGTTTGGGATGCTTTATAGAACAATCCAAGCAAAAGCCTTGGTGGAGTGTTAACATGATTTCAGTTGAGTCATTGAGCCTGGTTCATCCTGAGTTAATAGAGGAAAGGGGGAAGGTCAAGAAGGTCCCTCTAGATGTCTTCTCTTTAGATAAAGCACTAGAGGAATTTATAAGTGCTTACTCCCTGTTGCCTCCTTATCATCACAAGAAACAGTTTCCATATCGCTTGCACAGTCAAGTGTACTTTGGAGAGTCCATTTTGAGTATTGACGAGGAGGACCCTCTATCTAATGTCGGTGATGATGTCACGATATATTGTCTCGAAGACTATAGTTCCCTTCTTAAGGGAGATACTATTGAAATTTCTGTCTCCTAAATCCTCAAAAAAAGTGATCAAGATCGAGAAGTGTCTCTCTCCAGAGGAAGTAGATGAACACTCCGATCTCTTGCATTCTCATCCTGATATCTTTTCTTGGGCATACAAGGATATGCCGGGTATTGATGAATCTATAGTGGTTCACAATACCATCCTATGTCCCAATGCCAAGCCAGTTAAACAAAAAATCTGAAAGATCAATCCCAAGGTGGCATTGATGGTCTAGACTGAGATAGAGAAACTATTGAAAGTAGGCTTTATCTGTCCTATCGACTATTCCCCCTGGATTTCAACTATAGGTGCCATTAGTAAGCTTGATGGCCATATTCATATATGTCTCAACTTTCGTGATCTTAATAAGGCTTCTCTTAAAGATGATTTTTTGCTACCTAATATAGATATGATTGTTGACTCAACTGCAGGCCATGCATTACTATCTTTCATGGATGGCTTCTTGGGTTACAATCAAATTCGTATTAACCTGGATGATCAATACAAGACAACCTTCACTACCCCGTGGGGTACTTTATGTTATGTGGTCATGCCCTTTGGATTAAAGAACACAGGAGCTCTACTTACCAATAGGTGATGACCTTAATATTTCACGATAATATCCATAAGATCTTAGAAGATTACATTGATGACATATTAGTGAGATCGATAACCCGTCAAGATCACGTAAAGAACCTTCATCTTATTTTTGAGAGGCTTCGACTTAAAATGAGACTAAATCCCCATAAGTGCATCTTCAGCATTGACGCAGGCAAGCTTCTAGGGTTTATAGTTTCTCACTGTGGGATCGAGGTTTATACTAATAAGATTGATGCCATTGTTAACATGCCTCCAATGAGGAATATCACTAAGTTGAAAAGTTTACAAGGGAAGATTCAGGCAATTAGTAGATTTATATCTCAGCTGGTTGATTGTACCCTTCCTTTGAGTCACTTATTGAAAAAAGGTGTTCACTTCATATGGGAGGAAGAGTGTCAAAAAATCCTTTGAATCAATCAAATCCTATTTGGCCAATCCTCTCGTATTGATGTTGGATATGCAAGATAGACCCTTCCTACTTTACCTTGCCGCATCACCATATGCTTTGCAACTCTTTTAGTTCAATATGACAATGCTAGGAAGGAGAGAGCGGTCTACTACATTAGCCACATTTTGGTTGACTATGAAACCCATTATTCCTCCATGGAGAAGTAATGCCTTGCTCTCATCTTCATTATGCAGAAGTTGAGACACTATCTCCTCCATGCTGAAATGCATGTCATAGTAAAAATAGATCTCTTAAAGCATTTGTTCTCTAGCACCAACCTGGCTGGGAGATTAGCAAAATGGGTTATGATGCTTTCTGAGTTCGACATAAAGTTCGTTACTCAAAAATCAATAAAGGGTCAAGCGGTTGTGGATCAGCTGGAAGACGCTCCCTCATCTCGCTCCTTTCTAGGGTTGGATTTGTTTCCTGATGAAAATATTTTTGTAATTAATCAGGACCTTGAGTGGAAAATGTATTTCGATAGATCGAGGTGTCAAACTAATTCTAGAGCTGGCATGGTTCTAATATCCCCTGAAGGTAAATTGGTTCCTCTATCCTTTCAACTAAATTTTCCTTGTACCAATAACATCACTGAGTATGAAGCCCTTATTGTTGGCTTACGTGCTGCGATTGCACTAAAAATCAAATGTCTTCATATTTTAGGTGACTCTGAACTTATCATGAACCAGATAACGGGAACCTATCAAGCCAATTAGAGTAAGTTGTCTCAATATCGAGAGCTTTCCTTGTCCTTACTTGAACAATTCTCTTCTTTCATGGTAGACAGTGTCCCTAAGAGAGAAAATAGACATGTTGATGCCTTGGCAAGCACTGCTTCCTTGGTACCTTCAGAAGAAGATACGAAAGAATACCACTTCGTGGTCCAGGTCCTACAGAGCCCTGCGAACCCCGACCAACCCGAAGTTGAGTCCCTTGTATGTTCCCATGTGGACTCTGGAGAATGGTTTTCTGATATCTATAACTACCTAAAGACTGGAAACTTCCCGATGATGTGACAAAGAATGATCACACTTATATAAGAAAGCTTTCAGTTTGTTATGTTATTCTGTCTGATGTCCTTTATAGAAAAGCTTATAATGGCTTACTTCTCAGGTTCCTCACTAAAGCCAAAATACCCCTTGCCCTTAAGGAAGCCTATGTAGGCTCCGAGGGTGGACACTTTGGTGGTAGATCCTTGGCAAGAAGACTGATACACATGGGGTACTATTGGAAAATGATGGAACAATATTCCTTCGATTTTGTTAAGAAGTGCCCCCAATGTCAACAACACAATCATCTTATTCATGCACCTACCCAAGAATTACAAAATAAAACTTCTCCTTGGCCGTTCGCAAAATGGGGGTTGGATATTATTGGAAAAATATCACCTCCTTCTTCCAAAGGACATACCTTTATCATTACCGCTATAGATTACTTCATGAAATGGGTCAAAGCTATCCCACTCTGATCCACGAACACTGAAGCTATCTGTAGTTTCCTTGTGAACACCATCATTTCTTGATTTGGATTGCCCGCTACGCTTGTTTTTGACAATGGTATACCTTTCAAGAATATGGAAGTGAAGCAGTTCCTCGAGAAATTCCATATTCAACATAGGTTTTCCACACCGTACTATCCACAATCTAATGGTCAAGTGGAAGCATCTAACAAAACTCTTGAGCTTATTCTTCATAAGATGGTTGATAAGCATGGTAAACATTGGCTTATTCAACTGATGTACACTTTGTGGGTCTATTGCAAGAGTGTTTGTACGGCTACAAGAACAATGCCTTACAACCTCGTGTACAGTGTTGAAGCTATTATGCCTTTGGAGTTGGAGATTCTATCTTTATGGGTTTCCCTTAAAGGGTTAATTGATGATGAAACCTACCAGGTTAATCATTTGCATCAGCTAGAGATGCTCAATGAGTGCCATCTACAAGCCCTTGAACATCTTAAAGCTTATCAACAGTGGTTATCTAGGCAATATAATCAGGGTGTGCTTCCTAGGAATTTTAAAATAGGAGATCTGGCTCTCTAAGAAAACCAAAGAAATGTAAATGTGCCACCTGATTAGAGAGGAAAATTTAGTCCCAACTAGTTAGGCCCTTACGTTGTGATCTTCGTATATGGTTTAGGTGCCTATGGACTATCATCTATGGATGGAATACCTTTAAAAGAGCCTGCTAATGTGATGTATCTTTGTTGATACTATGCGTATTATTCTATGTGTCATCTATGTGGTGTTCTCTCTACAGAAGGGAAATAGCACTACATATGTTGACATTATTCACTAACACATTAGGAAAATTTTTGTGCTGTGAATGACCATGTGCATATGTGTGTGTGTGACCATGCATCACATTGTGTTTATTAAAACCATTAGATCATCATTGTATTTAATTAACATACAACCATGTGTGTTTATTAAATCATGTTAGCATCTAATGTAAGTATACATCCATATGAGCATATAACATCCATAGCATAAACATACGTGAAAAATAAGAATATACATATCCAAATGAATGATGCCATGAAATCAGAATTGATGTATCCATATATATATATATATGCATGTATGTATCAAATGTCATGTACATGTATCGGGCCACTACTATAAAAAATGAGTGGCTACTAAATATATGTCTATACAAAAGATCTACAAGTATATATGAATGTATATGTATCTCACTAATAAAATGATATACAAAACTGATGATGAGCCTCTAATCACTATGGTGCATGGCTTAGAGCCCTTTGGCTCTAGCAGATGCTTTGGAACCTTGGGGAGGGGCTGAATGGTGGTTATGGAGCATGAATAGTGGGAGTATGATATGGACAAAGCTTCCCGCATCCCCTTGATCTCCCCCCTGTAGGGAGGATATTGTCAGCTCCACCTGCCTCAACTAGTCCCGCAGTCGCTAAACATCTACCGAGATCATAGTTGTCAACTGCCTGTTGAGGTCATCAAGATGCCTCTGGAGGGAATCATGTGCCTACTTAGTGGCGTTAGCCCTCCTCACTGTCGTGTCTCACTTGGTGAGCATCATCCACAACTCCCTTGACAGCCGGTCGCGTTGTCCCCGAATGGTCGTCAACTTTGTAGTGAGCTAGACAATCTCCAGACCTTGCTCCTCGTAGGTGGTCCTCAGGTGCACAACTAGCTCAAAGCTGGGGGCATGCCATCCCACAAATGCTAGCCGGTAAACCTTGAGGACTAATCCCTGAATCGACATAGTATGGGAAACCTCTGAAATACACTGAGCTATAAACCCAGTCCATCCCTATGCGTCCTTTGCAACCATAGAGAAAGAAAGAGGTATCAACATCACATGGAATGTATATGTATATGTCATAAAATAGAAAACTAAAAGTACGAAAACATAAACAACATATCCTGTATACCTGGGTCCCCTAGTTGCCATGTCGGGTCAGGGTGAGGGTTGGTACTGGGACCTGCACCGCTAGCATCGATGGCTGCTCCTAGTGATGCTAGTGCAACTACAATTGCAGTAGAAGTTGTTGGTGCCAAAGAGACAAGAGTAGCTGGTGGGGGATCTGACCTCCTCCACTGCCTTAGCCTCGGTGGTACCACCTCCTCCTCCTGTGGTGCTTCCTCCTCCACGGTGCCCTGCTACCGACCTCTCCTCATATCCTGCAGTGGCTGGGGTGTTAAGTCCTCCTATGGACTAGGGTCCCCTCTCGGGGCACCCTCACCAAACAAAAGAGCAGGATGATGCCTCTCCCACCACCGTGCAAAATCAGCTACTACCCCAACATTATCCACCATTGCTATAGGGGGTAGATCATGGTTGGGTTCATCATCATCTGAAGGGACAATATCTGTAATAGTGGGGCGAGGGCGGTCCCCAAACCTCATTGCAGTCCTATGGGCCCTAGTATAGGTGGGAATGTCCACTAGAATAGTCTGAGGTTGACCATGCTGCCGCATGACTTGACTCTAGTAGTAGGGTACTATAATGTAATCTCTCCAGCCGATCAAAAAATGGTCTCACTGTAGGTTCCTCAAGTACCTGATGTCATCCACCCATCTAAAAAATTGATAGGGTCTCCACCGAACCCCATCCATAGTGAGAGTGTGGAACTGTAAATCTCCAAATCTCCACTGGCCCGTCATGTCATACCAGTGGACCATGGGGATCCAATATGGCCATCGTTGGGGAAAACTGACTGGTTGGGTGCACATGATGTGGGAAAAGGACCACACCTGCAAAAGTGTGTACGTTGTGAGGCTACAATACTTATAATGCATGCACTGGCCTAGCTCCTAGTAGAGGTGCACTAGCATGTTGCGCCCCCAGGAAAAAACAATCTTATGCTCTACCATCTCCCAGATAGTGTGGACGAATCCCCCATGTAGGTGCGAGCCTCACCCATCAATTGTGATTCGAAAGGAAATGGTCACGACCATTACTTGGTGGAGCAATGGTGTAGTGGTCCTCACATGGTCATACCAGTGCATGTAAATATGACCTGTGCCATCGTCGTCGTTGGTCCTCCCTATGCAATAAAGGACCCCCTCCATCCGCTCCCACATTGATCACGTATCATTGAGAGCCACCCACTACCCACAGATGGCTAGCCCGAGGATCCGATAGACATCCTCGAGTGTGACAATCATCTCTCCACAAGGCAGTAAGAAAGATGACATGGTAGCTTCCCACCGCTCCATAAGGGTTGTCAGCATCCTCTCATGATATCTCATCTCTGGCATGGTAAACACATGCCAGAGACCAACCTGCTCTAGAAGTGTGACCTCGTCCTTTGACAGAAGGTCCCTCTACTCATGAATGAGTTAGAATGCTCGCCCTCCCAGATGCTCCCAAATCTTTGAGTACTACAAAAAGTAGCAAAACATATGAGTCAACATCAAAATTTTGCATAAAAAACAAAAAATAAATTAAAAACTATGCACGCCACGCAGACGTCTACATGCCATGCATGCGTCCCTAACCACCATGGTCACCTTGAAGATGACAACATGGAGTCAGGACCCCAACACTCATCTAAGATGACAATGCAGATGTATGATGAAGGCACAAAAATAAGATGCCTACACACCTCACCGAAAAACAAGGTTTTGAGGCCTACTTGGTCCACCTCGTGACCCTCGGCGAAGTCCTGGCGTAGTTGCTCCAACCTTGGTGCCTTATACTCTCTCTTGCTTGGCATTTCTCTAAATTTTATCTCACAAAATTCAACAATTTGCTCACAGTGAATAGTGAAAATGACCCTTCTAGGGGCCCACCTAGGTATGTATAGGCCCCCCGGGGCCCATTTTTCCTA